>CM062806.1:802210880-802499026 GCA_031772625.1 Pinus tabuliformis | reverse complement strand
CTTTGGTTCTAGAATTTCATTCTCTTTTTGTTTTTCAAGAAAACAAGGTCTACTTGACTATATTTTTTCCTGGTTCAATGGCTAGTTTCCCCTTAGTAGGGGCAGTCTTTAAAGGCTTCTTGGATTGGTTTCCCCGATGTTGGGGGGCAGTCCAAAACAAATAGTTTCAATTTTGATGATGACAGATGATCAACAACTTGAAGCCAGGCCTCTTTGTAACTTTTGTACCATATCAAATAGATCAATATTACTTAGAAAAAAAAATTAAATGGTTGCTTAGATGTATTCCTATGATGCCTATTAGAGTGATGAGAAGAAGAAGAAGGACTGTCACTAGAGGATGGAGAGGGAAATTCAGGAGGCTCTCCTCTTCCAAATTCATGATTTACTGAAGCATGGTCATCTGGTTCTTTCTTCTCAGGCTTGATTGTCTTCTCATATTCTACAAATAAATTTTCAACTTTCTTTGCCATGGTGAACAAGATCTTATGATAATTTCTCTCTTCCTCCATCCGAGCTTCCTCATCTGCCATGTTCCATCTTTGTAGTGCATGCCCCGCTTCAGGATCAAAGGATTTGAGTTTTCCTTCTCCTCTTTGGAGCTTGTTCCTAGTTATCATTCACTCATGCAACTCGCATCAAGAAGACCTACTCAGATACTAAACTTGATCCAGATATTTTAACTTCAAGGATGCATACAAAATTTCATATAAAAGAGCATGTAGCCAAGTAACTTATAGACATGAAAAAGAAGCAGAAATCATAAAGTAACCATGAGGTCAAAGGCACAAAATGATTTGATTACGGAGTTCCCCCAATGTGGGCTCCATCTCTGGGCCCTACTCAATGTGGGGAGACCTCTTTCATTAAATGGAAGAAAAAATGAATTACAATAAACTTTACATAAATGACCCTTATACATCCAATTTTTGTCATGGACGAAAATTGAAAAGATCAAATGGAGAAACAGACATCACCATTGGGTTTGTATCGTGAAATCATGTCAAATGACTATAAATTTGACCATATTCTGAGCAAGTGACTGTTGGGTGTGGAGCCTGATTATCTTCTATAGTACTGCCACATTGGACCCCAGTTCAAAATGGGGGCGGAAACGCCGCCCGTAAAATATTCGCTGCAAGGGGGGTCCAGGGGGTGTGGGAGCGACTTTTGGGAGCCCCCCCCTGGCGGGGGGTTTCGGGGGCAGTGCCCCCGAAGCTAAAAACAACTGTAAAATTGCCTTGTAAAAGTATAGTAATTTCTAGTCAATCTGGGCCGTTCATTAGGCGGATGATCTGACGGTAGAACTCATGTTTAGTTTAGGGCTTTTTGCCCTAGAAGGCAACCCCTCTCTTTGTATGAGGGAATTGTATTTGAGGGTGTGAAATAGATGTGTATTATGTGAGCGAGAAACAGAGAGGTGAGACTGTGAGAGAAAACAAAGGATATTACAGCAATTTTGCTGTAGGTTGTGTCTCTTCATTTTGCTGGATAATAGAAAAGGAAGGATTGGCTGTTCGGGTGGACGTAGCCCAAACTGGGTGAACCACGTATATCTGTGTCTCTCTTGTTTTGTACGTTTTCTGTGTTTATATTTCTGCAATATTTTATGTGTTCCATTGCTCCGTAATATATAATTTTCTAACAGTGACCTCTAGAGCTGCAAGAATTCTTTAGATTCCCTCAAGGTTCCTTATAAAAAGATTCTCCCAAGTTTCCCTAGGAATATTTCTCAAATTCAATGCCCTCTTAGGCATGATTCCGACTTAGGCACTCCTGGTTCCACCTACAAAATTCATCTTACTACTTCTCAGTTTTTCCACTCCTCTCAAGATGAGAAAATGTTTAAGGTTTAAATAATGGTGGTTGGTGGAGTTTTCCAACCAAGGGTCATTTGTTGGTTGGCAACATATAATTAGTGCGCAAGTGGTGGGAGGTTCCAAGGTCCAACCCCATGGAACCCTTATTTTGGCATATCAAGTGTTATATATGGCGCATTATCATGTATTACCCGAAGATTATGTTTTATTACCTAGCAGTTATGTTTTACGGTTAGCAGTGTAATATTTGGGGTTGCCCGTTAGCACGCCGGCCCACATGGGTCGGGCAAGTTCGAACCCCGCTGACATCCTCCACATGGCGCTGTCATATGGTCGCGTGAGCCCGGGTCTCCGGTGGCCCGACCCATAATTATATTATATGAAAAAAATCATTGGAACGTATTTGTCGTTCGGTTGTCGAGATTAGTGGCCTGCCAACCAAAATTTATTATTATTATTATTATTATTTTGTTATATATTACATATGAGCCAAAACAAATTCCATAATTAAAACAAATTGATGAATATTATACTAAAAAACCAGACATCATTCTCTTATCATTCCAAAAACTATTCATAAATTATAAAAATTAAACTTTTATATTTACAAATTTAAACCTTCTTTAAAACTATAACTATATATAAACTTATCCCTTTCCACCCCTAAATCTAATTTAAAATGGATTATAATGAAAATATTTTAATAAAATATAATTTTCCAAATGAGGTCGTTGTGGGCCTCATATCCTTCTAATAAAATATATTTTATTATTATTCATTATTCCTATGGTCTTTAGTCCATGCCGCAAACAAGGTTGGGACTATAGTAATCGATATCGTGATGTTAAACATTAATTGAGCTGCTTGTTGAGTTGCTTGTTAGCTTTCCTCATCACTTATAATCAAATTTTTTAATCACGTATGGTTTCACCATGTTATTTGGCCTCTACCTGAGGCAGACAAAGACAAACCATATATTCTTTACTTTTTGAAAATGTTGTATTAATGGTATAAGTTCACAACCTAGACTAACACTCTCCAGTGTTAAATGCTATGTTATATGTTATACTTGTTTAGGTAATTGGCTAGGCCATATAACTTAGCTCTGCCACCTGCACACCATGCATTACTCTGTCTTATAACTTCCAACTACACACCATGCATTGCCACCTATGGTTCCATTGCCACCTATAGTTCCAGTTTAACATAACTTCCACCTGCACTTTTCCTGTTCCTGTTCATGTGGATAGGCTTCGGGCGGCTTCTTTAGGTGCCCAAGCTTCAGGCAATTGAATCAGGAACTCTAGTCATGGGAAGCTGGAGCTTTCCTAGGCTTCAGGCAATTGAATCAGGAACTCTGGTCATTGGAAGTTGGAGCTTGAATTGGCTCTTCTACTGTAGTCTTAGCTCGGTTAATTTTCTACTCAAACTGTTTTCAAACTGAAACTCAAACTAGGTAACAAACTATCTCTTTCATTGATGCCTCTCCTACGTTTGCTTTCTATATGTTTTTAGCATGTGAGATACCTCTTCTTGTGGTTGTGATCTCTTTCTTCTAGTATATGTGTAGTTATCATTAGCCTTTCCTGTATATACTCGATTTTTTTAGGCCTGCAAAAGATTAAGGCCAACCAACATGTTGTAATGGATTTGATATTGCTGGCCTACAAAAGATTAAGGCCAACATCTAGTAATGGATTTGATATTGCTGAGATCAAATAAATTGACAAGTCTGATGTATATGACTATGAACTATTAATTACACTAGCTTGAATCTCTCATTGTGTAGTAACCAGCGATATCGCTATTTACAAGCTAATAGGATAAGATAAAAGAAGAATGGTAGAGACTAATAAGCTAACTATCACCTTTGTAAAGGTTAGAAAATATTCGTTCAATACTGAAATCATATTGATATTGATATTCTATGGTGTCACCATTATACATATTCAAGTTTATAATTCCATGGATATATCTAGGAAAGACTGTATAAAATATCTTGAATACAAAAATCCTGAGACACTCAAGCAAAAAATCTTGAATACAAAAAATAAAAAATAAAAACAAAATACTTAGGCATTTAGTGCTTTGAAAAAATTTGAGATATTTGATAGTATGGATACAATAGCTTGAAAAAACAAATATTAAATCTATACAAATTTCTTTGAAAAAGAGAGATACTTAAATTCTTAAAAAGACAAATATTAAATCAGTGTTAATTAAGAAACCTGCAATATTTCATATATGCTTAGGGATGCTATCTTGGAGCTAGAGAAACATTATGGAGTGAGAGAAACAATCTGTTGTAGCTCAGCACAAAGGAAACTAGATAAAGAAGCTAGGCTAGATAGAACATCTTTTAAGAAACAAAAAAATTAAGAGATAGAGTATGTGATCAACACCTTCAAAAATTGGTAGGTGAAACCGCCTCAAAATATTATGCAATCAACACTTTAACCCTAAAGCGGCTATCACCTAAATCAATCTTATTCTATGAGTAAGTGGTCGAAAGAGCCGGTAACCCCACATAAAATGAATCAAAATGGGAGCAAGCAGTGGTCACTCTAGGAATTCTGAAAGGTGATTCAAGTGCATTTCCTAGCAACTGAATGGTTTCAAAACCAATGAAACCTTCAAAAATTGGCAGGTGAAACCACCTCAAAATATTATGCAATCAACACTTTAACCCTAACACGGCTGTCACCTACATCAATCTTATTCTCTGAGTAAGTGGTCGAAAGAGTTGTTAACCCCATGTAAAACGAATCAAAACCAGAGCAAGCGGTGGTCACTCTAGGAATTATGAAAGGTGATTCAAGCGCATTTCCTAGCAAATGGGTGGTTCCAAAACCAACAAAAAGTTTAGCTCAATAAATAGAAAAAGGGACCTTTTTCTTGTAGCTATAGATAATCAATAAGAAGATAGAATTGGTAACCAATGAATTCTGGTCTTATAAAATATAACCTTGATACCATTCTAAGAAATACTTATACATATTAAGCAATGGTTCCAAGGTTGCCAACTCCATTGATTCAGCCCAACCCAAAAATAATACCTCAGAACCATACCAGGGGTTAAATAAGCCAATCCCCATTCACGCTAGAAAGAATGGGTTCATTACGACTCCCATTGCACTGCATGAAACATACCCTCTCCTCTGGTGGCTATGATGTTGAAACGAATGCTTCTACCTAAAATAGTGTTTTAACTTGGTAAAATGTAGCATAGTGGATTATTTGCTTAATCATGTATATGCTTATTGTCCTACCTCCAAAGAATATACTTCATGTTTAAAATGGGATACGAAACTACCTCATTGCTTCTTAGAACATCAACTGTTATTCACCATCCACTGTCTCAGATTTTGTGTAGAGAATGGATCTTGTGTTGGTAACTTTTCTCCTGCGTTCAGATAAGAATTTAATGCCAACGAACCCACGAAGGGCAAGGAAAGATATGGATGCATTGGCTACACGGATGTGATGCTAGGTGTGGGATTTCCAAAGAAATCACGTGGCCTACATGCAAGCCTAAATGCTTACCATACAACTTTTATAATTTTTTTACACTATTTAATGTTTATTTATATGTGGCTAATAACATAATTTTATACACCAAGGATTGCCATCTGTCCAGCAGGCATGTTAACCACTTTGCATATTATATACTTGTATTCTACGCGCTTTTATCAATTTCCCATGTCTTGAAGGAGAAGGTGGCGGTTTTTCTATGTGCGTTAACTATTCTCTTTAACACGTGCCAAGTGAGTCAGTAGGTGAGGTGATATTTATGTTTGATGTTTGTTCCACTGCAGGCACCTAACCAAGCAGCGAGAGTAAAAAAAGCAATATATGGTTTAGTCAGTAGGGCAGAAAACGAGAAATATTTTCAGACAATTTAAAATTTGAAAGTGTTAGATTTTTTTTTTATCCATATTTTGCGTTGTGTTCTACAGTAATTTCTGATATTTTCCAGACAATTTAAAATTTGAAAGTCTTGATTTTTTAAATTTTTTTAACCATATTTTGCATTGTGTTCTGCTACTAAAGAGTTTAAGAGTTTACACAACCCTTAAAATATATCTTTGAAGAGTTTTAGAGGATTTTACAGAAAAACTGAATGATGAGAAAAACCAGAAATAAATTGCTAAGAAAAACAAAATTGAAACGAGAAATATTTTCCAGACAATTTAAAATATGAAAGTGTTGATTTTTTTATTTTTTAAACCATATTTTGCGTTGTGTTCTACAATAATTTCTGTTGAAACGAGTAAAATTTGAAAGTGTTGAATTTTTAATTTTTTTAACCATATTTTGCGTTGTGTTCTACAGTAATTTCTCTTTGAAGACAGATTTGCTGCTACTAAAGAGTTTAAGAGTATACACAACCCTTAAACTATATCTCTGAAGAGTTTTAGAATTTATTTTACAGAAAAACTGAATGATGAGAAAAACAAGAAATAAAATGCTGAGAAAAACAGAGTTGAAATCATGTCGCATGAATCTGGCAAAGAACTAACTTATACATACCTTATCCATACCTTGATGTAGCCCAACTGCTACTTGCAAATGGAGACGAACAACAAATCTCAACCAATTGTTCTTCCATTTCTGACAAGGAAACTTTTTTGAATCCACGTCGAACCATGTAAAAGATTGCCTACTAAAATCGTTTCCTTGATTGTACATTTAAATAAAAAGCAAGGCTTTTCTTAACTCTATCACATACTGTTCATTATAACGCAACTCTAGTGTTCAAATTAAACTCGATATCCAATGGAAACAACAACAATTTCAATTAAACAAGAACAATTGCATTTCAATTTGAATTCTATTAATGTTATACTCACTGCGATTATGGAAGAAGCGCGTTGAAATCGAACTTTAGGTCCCTGTATCATGATAATTTTTTTTTACATAAATACGCACTTGAAATATAGAAATTAAAATCTACAAGTCTACATTCATCAACATCAAAAAGAAAAACAAGATAAGTATGAATTCAACAATCTATTAACCTATTTGTATTACTTTTTCTCAACCAGAAACGGTAGACATTTGAACGAAACCCTCAACTCATTAGCAATAGAAACTTATCAATATGCCTAGAACCCATAAAAGATCTTCCAGTCTAGAGCCAAAACCATAAAAAGACAGCTAGCCAAAAGGAACAATATAAGGGCGAATTTTCCATCCCATACCCTTTAGCTATGATAATGGAAATGTGACTGCAATTCTGCAATAAAGTAAAGAAAAATGGGATAGCACATGAGTAGAGCTAGGAATGGAGTGCAAACCTTGTAGCTTGTTGTCCGTTGGCTTAAGGTCTTAAATCCTTTGTTTATTGCCAGACATGCATACTATTAAATCTAAACAAATAAATCATCCACTTTTTCGCAAAAACTATATATGCCGACTATTAAATCTAAACAAATAAATGATCCACCTTTTCAGAACCACCAGTAACTAATCTGAAATAACACCCAATGAACAATGACTCTGTTCACCTCATCTTACTCCCCAACTAAGCGCAAACACGACTGATTTAAGTGAATCCATTTGTAACATGCATATGCCGTTTTAAATTAGATGATAAGTCACTCTCAAATTTAATTGTGTAACCCTAGGTATCATGTCACTGCAATTATTTTGGTTTGGATTTTTTAGCAGCATTTTCTGGACTAGATGCTGGCGCTTTGAAACAACACTCTCCATAGCAATAACACGGGTTGGCGGTTTGAGCAAGCAAGGGATGGCAGAGAACAAGGAGAGGGAGATCTGTCTATTCATGGCCATATCCAGTTCCAGTTGTTAAACCCGTCAATCTAGTTGGTTTAAGAAGGAAGGGTAGCATCCCAGCTTCTTTCCAGCAGTGAATTATTGGATTAGCTAGTCTAGTGTGCAGTAATCATTTCACCAACATAACCTTGAACTAAACTAAATTTACCCTTAATGTTGTTTATTAGTGCGCTTGAAAATCTTCAAAATCTTCAAAACCCTCATTGGATTTTCGCGACACTGATATCTAGTTTGACTAGCTATCATGCAACTTCCTTGTTATTTTTATTGAATTCTTTAGAACCTTTCCTTTATATCCTTAATGTTGTGTAGAGATGTGCCTTATAATGATTTGCATGGAGATCTTCTCTAAAGTTAAAACAACTTTGAACTACAAAGCAAATGAAGGTTTCTTTTCACATAATGGTTAAACTTAAAAGGATATGAAGAATATTTAGAGGATGGAATATCTTCCTTCAATGTTGTTTTATGTTTCAAATTTGAAGAAGATTTAATTCAGAAATGTTATCTTAGGTTTTACCTTCTTTTGTAGCTTTTTAGTTGTTGAGAATTTGTATAACATGGGTAAACTTTAAACTCTAGGGAGATTATCATTTAACAATACATTTACATTTTTTTAGGCGCTTTCGCAAATAATTAATTAAGTGGGTGTCGGTGGATATCTTTGTTTTGATCTCCACTCTAAGTAGAAGAACCAAGAAATGTATAGAAGGCAAAAACTCTAGATTTGGGGAATATTTTATTTAATAATATTTTTTTAAGAATTATTTAAATAAAACTAAGCAAGTTGCTTTTTTAGTTTATTTATTAAAACTAAATTTTGCAATATTTATAAGATTATAATTTTTTTTTTTAAGTTATTATTTTTATGATTTCTTTTAAGTTTATTATTTCATCGTTTTGTTTTCGTGTTATAATTATAAATATGATTTTGTGATTTGTAAATTGTTATAGATATTTTATTAGAGTAATTTGTCATAAAAATATTGTAATATTTTGAAAAATGTTATTATGTGATTTATTTTTTTAGAATTTAGATTTATTATTATTAGCAGAGTGTTTACATTTATGAAAATAATTGAAATTTGAAAATGAAAAAACAAGTAAATGAGTACACCATTCACACAAATAAATAAAAAATGTGATATAGGAGAAAATTCAACTAGAAGGTGAGGTTTATAGTATAATCTTTTTTCTTTAATTACGAAATGGAGGTACCAAGATATTTACACTTATTATGGGGTTTCTTTTGATATTGGTGCTTAAATGGCTCCTACAAAATCTTCTAACTCCTATGTTATGCACTCAAATATCACTCCTAGATGTTCTTGTGGACTATGGAACAAGTGCAATGCTAAAAGAATGGAATCTCTTATCTTCCTAACTACTCAATATTTAACATAGTATGATAGGCATTTAGGATTAGGATTAGAATTTTTACATGCTTCAACCCTAAATTGATGTTAGAATTTTGGACCCTATAGATTCTTCTTAAAATTCCATGTGTGACTGGCCCCACATATGCAAGTAATGGGGGTTGACAAGGCATTGACTTAGTCAATATGGTCAAGGGGGTACTTAACTTGCAAGAGGCATACATGTCACATATGAACTCTGATTGAGGTGATTTTCACAGCGTTGGAAAGTTCTTGGTTCATAGAACCACATTGAGGCATACATGTCACATATGAACTCTGGTTGAGGTGATTTTCACAGCGTTGGAAAGTTCTTGGTTCATAGAACCACATTGAGGCATGCATGTCAAATTCTCAAAAGAGTCTGGAAGCATCTCCAAACTTTTGCACAGTCCCAGATTGATATATGTTAGAGATGTCAACTTCCCCAAAAAAATCTGGAAGCCTCTTTAAACTTTCACATCCACTGAGATTGATGTCATAGAGAGAAGTCAAATTCTCAAGAGAGTCCGGAACCATCTCCAAACTTTTGCACAGTCCAGATTGATAGATCCTAGAGATGTCAACTTCCCCAAAGAATCTGGAAGCCTCTTTAAACTTTCACATCCACTGAGATTGATGCCATAGAGAGAAGTTAGATTCCCAAAAGACTCAAGAAGCATTATTAAACCTTTGCATAGTCTCAGATTGATATAATTGAGACACGTTAACTCTCCCAAAAAGTCTGGAAGACTCTTTACACTTTTGCAACCAGTAAGGTTGATGCTTGTGAGACCTTTCATATACCTTAAGGAATCTGGAAGCATCTTCAAACAAGGGAACCCACTGAATTTAATATGTAACCCGTCGTGATCCTCATATTTGATGGCTGGGTTGCAATGGATATTTGGGAAATTCAGCAAGGAATGTGGAAGCTTCTCCAATTTTTTGCACGAGTCTAGATTTGATGAATTGGAGTTTTTTCAATTTCTCCATTGAATCTGGAAGCACCCTCAAACTTTTGCACAAACTAAGATTCAAGTATCGGAGATTTGTCAAATTCCCCAGAGAATCTGGAAGCAGCTCCAAATTTTCACACCCAACCAAAGCGATGTGTTGGAGATCTCTCAAATCCCACAACGAATCTGGCATCCTTGTTAGACGAGCACTTGCCACTACAATCTTTTCTAGATGTCGCAGCTTCCCTAATGATTTTGGAAACTCTAATAGTGGAACATCAATATTCAACTGCAACAACTGCTAAGGTGCCTGCAATGTTCATGTTTCAATAACTAATAAAAGGATCAAATAACAAGGAGCAAATTACCGCATCTACGTCTACGTACCTCATATTCGTCTTCCGGCCACAATATTCCCAATTCCCTCCCGTTCACTTCTAAAACTCTTAAATCTTGAATTGAAAAAGAAGGCAGGCATGGGCAGCGACAGTCATTCCAGCGGAGTGATATGGGGTTGCTTGACAAAAACTTCAGCTTCAACATTCTTTCTACAAAATCGCCTTCACCTTCGAGAATTTGCAACTTCTTGATTCGGAACACCTTCTTACGGTTTAGTAGCTTTTTTAATTTTAACCAGAACGATTCCTCGGCGTTATCGGTATCTCTAGCCATTCTAATTCCATGCAGTTCTATTGTTTCCTGTTAGTTATTTAAAATCAATAACGATTCATCACATGGTACACCGCATAGTCACTGAATAAAGAACATTGAAATTAGTTGTTTACACATAAACATATAACGATTGTAGGATTGAAGCACTTACATGTAAGGATTCCTTTAAGAGATCGAAAATTCCTCTGAACATGCCACACCATATACGGATCGGCATTGACTTTTGTTGGGCGATATTTCTTCCCATGAGTACGATGAGATCATACATTCTTATAATATTTTTCTGTGTCCAGCTCTACAAGACACTTGTACTGTAGAGTTTAAATACCCATCGAACCTTGCCAACTTGAGCCACTCCAAACTTTAATCCACTTATCGCTTTCTTCTCCTATGCAGAAACAGGAAATATCCAAAAATATTTGCTTTTCTTGTTCATTGAGCAAATCATAACTAACTTTGAGGCTCTTTTGTAAATTTTTAGGAAGTACTAGGCCAATGTTGGAAATAATAATCCCAACCACCGCAATAAATAGCCTAACAAAAGCCATACATGTCAGACACTTTTGCAGGTTGCGTCTCTGGTTGAAAACATTTTTGCAGGTTGCGTCTCAGCATGAAGATAGAAGGTTTGAAGTCAAAGGCGAACCATTTAGAAACCCAACAAAGGAATTTAAAAAATTTATGTACTTAGGTAAACAGATATGGGCAAGCATTAATTCAACAACCTTGCCCAGACTCCAGAAACCCCTGTGTGACTCTGATCACACTCAACAACAACATCAAAATTAATTTCGCTCTGTCATGAATTAAATGTAAAATTGTATGTTGAGTTATATATGAATGTAAAAGTCATTTTGTAAAAGTTACAACAGTTACTCTATTTTACTGTGTGTTACTTCGCGTAAGTTTAAATCTCTGTAAAATTTTATTTTATTTTGTAAATAAGCCGCAGTCTCATGTAGATGTATTTTCATGTTTAAGAAATGAATATTAAGTTTTAGTGTGTTGCTCCAAACCTATCTTGTTATTTTTACTATGAGTATTCATTAAGTCTATGGAATAGTTCCGAGGTGTGCGAAATCTAAGTCTGGGAAATTAGCCTCGCGGTTGCGAAGGTAGCTCCGCGAAATCTTCTTCGTGGTGCGCGGACCTAGTTTCACGAAAATCGTAACTCTCTGTCTCTCCCCTCCATGAAAATGAAAATTAAATTTGCCAAATATTTCTAACATGGTATCAGAGGTATCAGAGCAGGTTAAACTCTGTTAGTGTAAAAACAAGTGTTTTTACTAACAATAAAAATTGTTTTTGAGCGCACATTGTTTTTAGCATATTTACTAGCAAGTAGAAAGTTTGTTTTTACGCTCAGAAATGGCAACATCAAGCACAAGCTTGACTAATCCTCAAATACCTCAGTTTAATGGCAAAAATTATGATTATTGAGCTATTACAATGAAGGCCATGTTTTCTTCTCAAGACATTTGGGATTTGGTGGAGAATGGTTTTCAAGAACCAGCAGATGCAACAGCATACAATGCCTTATCTCAACAAGAAAGAGATGTGTTAAGGGACAATAGGAAGAAGGATTCAAAATCCCTATTTTATATCTTTCAAGTAGTTCATGAAATTATTTTCCCAAGGGTTGCAGTGACAACGAAGTCCAAGCAAGCATGGGACATCCTCCAAATAGCCTACCAAGGCATGGCAAAAGTCAAGACAATAAAGCTACAAATGTTGAGGAGAGATTTTGAAACACTTTGTATGAAAGAGTCTGATAATATAGACTCATTTTTTACACATGTAAGTGGGTTGGTTACTCAAATCAGGTCTCATGGTGAGACACTTGAGGAAAGAAGAATAGTTGAGAAAGTTTTGAGAAGTCTGCCAGAAAGGTTTGAGACCATTGTTGTTGCCATAGAAGAGACAAAGGATCTCTCACAGTTCACATTGGATGAGCTTAATGCATCACTAATTTCTTATGAACATAGATTGAATATAGCAGCAAGCTCCTCATTGGAGCATGCCTTCAAGACACAAGTATCATTTGGTCAAGGTCGAGGCAGAGGAAGATCATATGCTAGAGGAAGAGGAAGAAGCCCACACAGAGGTGGAAGAAGTAGCCCTTCAAGCTCAAGTGGAAGAGGCAGCAATCAAAATCCAAGTCAAGGCCCAAGCCAAAATCAAGCAAAAGGTCAGAGGTATGATAAATCTCAAGTTCAATGTCATTACTGTAAGAAGTATGGTCATTATGCAAATGAATGTAGAAAGAAGCAATATGATATTAGTAACAAACCAAGTGTAAATTTCACAAGAGAAAATCAGAACCATGATAGCATGTTTCTAGCTTGTAATGTAGCACAAGAAAAATAGAGTGATATATGGTATCTAGATTTAGGGTGTAGCAACCACATGTCAGGAAACATAGAAATGTTTTCTAATCTAGATGAAAGTGTGAAATCTGAAGTGACATTAGGCACTGATAGCAAAGTCTCTGTCATGGGAAAAGGAAGAGTTAATATCCTAACAAAGAAGGGGGAGAAGAAATACATCTCTCATGTTTACTTTGTCCCCGGTCTGAAACATAATCTCATGGGTGTTGGACAACTCATGCAAGAAGGCTACAATGTCTTCCTCAAAAATTATGTGTGCACAATTTTGGATAGGCCTCTAAGCAGACAATTGATTACAAAGGTTCAGATGACAGACAATAGAATGTTTCCCCTGAAAATAATATCAGATTTGCAGAAAGAAGGTGCACAAGCACAACTATCTATGAACTCACAAGAAAATGGAAGAAAAGGGGCAGCTGTCACACAAGTAAACTTTCAAGCAGAGGTAAAAGATGAAAACTAGTTATGGCACTTGAGATTTGGACATCTCAACTTTGGAGGTTTGAATCTGCTGCATAGGAAAGGCATGGTGAAGGGTTTACCACTCATAGAAAAACCAGACAGCATATGTGAAGGATGTATCTTGGGCAAGCAACATAGAGAGACATTTCCAGCAGGAAAGTCAGTGAGGGAAAAGGCACCTTTGGAGATTGTCCACTCAGATTTATGTGGACCAATGCAGACACCATCAATTAGTGGCAGACACTATGTAATGACCTTCATAGATGACTACACAAAGAAGACATGGGTCTTTTTCCTAAAACAAAAAAGTGAAGTGTTTGAGCGCTTTCACCAATACAAGGCTCTGGATGAAAAGTAAAGCAGACATTTCATCAAAGTCCTTAAGATAGAAAAAAGTGGAGAACACATCTCAAATGACTTCCTTCGATTTTACGAGGAACATGGAATTCATAAGCAATTTACAACAATATATACACCGCAGCAAAATGGTGTGGCAAAAAGGAAGAATAGGACCATTATGGAGATGGCAAGGAATATGTTGAAGGCAAAGCATTTTCCAAATGACTATTGGGCTGAAGTTGTCGCTTGTGCAACATATATCTTGAATAGACGTCCAACCAAAAGTGTCCAGAACATTGTCCCTGAAGAGGCATGGAGTGGAAGAAAGTATAGTGTCACTCACATGAGAGTTTTTGGATGTGTGGCTTATACATGTGTCCCAGATGAGTTGAGAAAGAAGTTGGATAGTAAGGGGGAGAAATGCATATTTGTTGGATATAGTGATGAATCCAAGGCATACAAACTCTACAATCCATTAACCAAGAAGGTCATAATCATCAGAGATGTGCAGTTCATAGAAGAGGAAGCATGGGATGGAGGTTTAGCAAAGACAATCAATGTCAAAGCATGCATACCACATGAGGGCAGAGAGGAATTAACAGCAGCAAGTAATTCCTCAATAGTAACTCCTTGTACTCCTATTCAAGCATAGCAAAGTAGGCAGCAAGCAACGCCATCAACAAATAATAGGTCAGTTTCGTGCAACCAAGAAAGTACTTCTCCAAGCACAATGTGAAGTGCGACACCAAGTGACATATCAAGTCCATCTTCAGCAAGCACAAGAAGGCCAAAATTCGGAAAATTAAGTGAAATTTATGAGCAAGATGAAGTTGATAGTGACGCAGGTCTGAATTCCTTATTTGCATTATTTTGCCATGTAGATGACCCAATCCATTTTGAAGATGCAGTCAAAGAAGAAAAATGGGTTGCGGTAATGGAGGAAGAAATAGAAGCAATAGAAAGAAATGATACATGGGAGTTAGTGAGCCCTCTGAAAGGAAAACGTGTTATTGGCATAAAGTGGGTCTACAAGACCAAAAGCAACATTGAGGGAAGGATTGAAAGGCACAAAGCAAGGCTAGTTGTCAAAGGATACAAGCAGCAG
The DNA here is from genome assembly GCA_031772625.1 of Pinus tabuliformis. Classification (NCBI taxonomy): domain Eukaryota; kingdom Viridiplantae; phylum Streptophyta; class Pinopsida; order Pinales; family Pinaceae; genus Pinus; species Pinus tabuliformis. The sequence goes on along the minus strand of CM062806.1, from coordinate 802,484,089 downwards.
CATGGAAGAGATTATGTAGAGACCTTCGTGCCAATCGCACGGATGGAGACAGTGTGCGCAGTTGTGGCGATTGCCTTGCAGCATAAATGTACAGTGTATTAGATGAATGTAAAGTTAGCGTTCTTGAATGGAGTGCTGAAAGAGGAAGTGTATGTCGCGCAACCGCCTGGTTATGTGATTGAAGGACAAGAAGACAAAGTATATTGGTTGGAGAAAGCTCTTTATAGATTGAAGCAAGCACCGCGCGCATGGTACAGCAAGATAGATGCCTACTTGTTGAATAATGGTTTCGACAAATGTGACGGTGAGCCTACTCTCTACTGTATCAAAGAGAGCAAAGGTAAGATTCTCATTGTCGTCTTATATGTAGATGATTTGATCTTTACGATCAGTGATGATTTCCTCGTCGCTGATTTTAAACAAGTAATGAAGAGTGAGTTTGAAATGACTGACTTGGAATTGCTAAGATATTTTTTAGGCATAGAAGTGAAGCAAACAGAAAATGGCATTTTTATCTCTCAAGAAAAGTATGTGGCAGAAATTTTGGAGAGGTTTAATACGCAGAACAACTAGTCTGCACCAACTCCAACTATCATAGGGTTGAAGTTGAACAAAGAAGATTGCAGTAGCAATGTCAATCCGACATTATACAAAAGCATGATAGGTAGCCTGATGTATTTGATCGCCACTAAGCCAGATATAATGTATGCAGTAAGTTTGGTGTCAAGGTTCATGGAGACACCCAAGGAGACACATTGGCAAGCAACGAAAAGGATTCTAAGGTATGTCAATGGGACAAAATAGTATGGCATTTTGTACACAACAACCAGTGATTTCAGGCTGGTTGGTTACACTGACAGTTATTAGGCAGACAGTGTCAATGATAGAAAGAGCACGTCAGGATATGTTTTTCATTTGGGTTCCAGAGCCATTTCATGGGCCTCCAAGAAGCAGCCAATAGTTTCACTGTCAACAACAGAAGCTGAATATGTCGCAGCAACAGCAGCAGCGTGTCAGGTAGTTTGGATGAGAAGGATGTTGAGGGATCTTCGTCATGACCAAGAGGGCACGACAACTATTTTCTGCGACAACACCTCAGCAATTGCATTGTCAAAGAATTATGTTTTCCACAAAAGGACCAAGCATATTGATGCTAAATATCATTTTATTAGAGAGTTGATTAACAATGATGAAATTGTGTTGCAGCACTGTAGGGAACAGGAACAACTTGCTGATATTTTCACAAAGCCATTGGTAGGAAAAAAAAGTTATCTCAGAAACTGTCTGGGAATTGTCAATGGCGGCAGTTGTGATTAAGGGGGAGTGTTGGAAATAATAACCCCAACCACCACAATAAACAACCCGACAAAAGCCATACATGTCAAACACTTTTGCAGGTTGCGTCTCTGCTTGAAGACATTTTTGTAGGTTGCGTCTTAGCATGAAGATAGAAGGTTTGAAGTTAGACGCGAACCATTCAAAAACCTAGCAAAAGCATTTAAAGAATTTATGATTCAACAACCTTGCCCAGACTCCAGAAACATCTGCGACTATGATCACACTCAACAACAACATCAAAAATAATTTCGCTTTGTCATGAATTAAATGTAAAATTGTATGTTGAGTTATATATGAATGTAAAAGTCATTTTGTAAGAGTTAGAATGTGTAGAGAGGTTAGAGAGTAAGAAGTAAGAAAAGAAGGCAAGCCTTTGTGGAGAAAATAGTGGAGCAATTTTTGGTGGGTGTGTGAAAACAATAGTTACTTTGTTTTAATATGTGTTACTCCGTGTAAGTTTAAATCTCTGTAAAATTTTATTTTATTTTGTAAATGAGTTGCAGAGTCTCATGTAGATGTATTTTCATGTTTAAAAAATGAATACTAAGTTTTAGTGTGTTGCTCCAAACCTATCTAGTTATTTTTACTATGAGTATTCATTAAGTCTCTGGAATAGTTCCGAGGTGCGTGAAATCCAAGTCTGAAAAATTAGCCTCGCGGTTCGCGAAGGTAGCTTCGCGAAATTTGCTTCAGGGTGCCCGAACCTAGTTTCGCGAAAGTAGCTTCGCTAAAGTCATGACTCTCCCTCCTATGCTATTTTTCCAATATAGCGAAGCCCCGCACTTTCAGAGATATTGGCAATCCACCATAGGCCTTTAAAGAGCCATCTACAACATCATTAAATTCTGGTAGTGGACGTGGCTTTGAAAAAGCATGAAACCAAAAAAGCTCTCGGGAGTGAATTGTATTAAGTTCATTTAAGTGATAAATGACTTCGATGTTTGCACTTCTAAGGACCTGCTTGTCCCGAGTTGTAACCCAAAGAAAGCTATTGGGGGTGAAGTACATTTTTTATTGGCGAGAAGGAATCCAGTGGATCACCATTATTTATATCATCCGGTTAGTCTAACGAGGGGAAGGAGTTGCCCGAAAAGTTATAGAAATTCTAGTTATATTTATAGAAAATTTGGCAAGGAATTTTGTAAATCTAAGTTATAGTGGTTAAACTTCAAAATTTTAGGTGCCTTGGACTTTTTTGATGGTGCTAAATCCATTTCCACTATGAAAAACACGAATCAAACACTGCTTCTACAAGATTTTTAAAATTTTTTTTGCCCAGATTCCAACCACTTTTGGCGATCTAATCAATTTCTCCGCCTCGTTAGACAACTCCTATATCATCTAATACTATGACACCGTAACAATTGGACAGGTTCCTCTCAAGTTCTCCCAACCCTTCGACGGAACTCTGAATTTCGATATCTATGCCTTATCCTTAATAAGTTTCCTCTGTAAAGATGATAAATACTTTTTGGCCACATCGAACAGAAAAGACGATCCGTCGTAAATTGATCCGTTAGCATTGAAGAATTGCTTGGCCACTGTGGTTTTTCCAACTCCTTCAGATCCCACAATCCCCACAACCTTGCATGCCTGCTCGTCCTTCTACAGGCCCCATCGCACACGCCGTTCAAACTCTTCTACTTTTTGTTGGAAACCGGTTGGATGTTTTGCCACAAACAAGGGTGGTTTTGGAACCTTATTCACAACGCTTTGCACAACCTCATGCAAGAGCTCGAGTTCGCCCCTGGAAATTCATTGAGAGAGAGGTGAAATAACGAGTGAGAAAAGCACCCAAGTTGTCATATATCTACGTAAATCAATAAAATACCCTATGGAGATTAAAAACTTGTAACTTGTAATACAATGATAGATCCTCACCCTTTAAACTTGGCCAACTCCAAGCCGCTTATATCTGCAACATAAGAAAGAGCATTTCTCCAATTCTGGACTTTTTGGATGCCATATCCCCATTTCTCTTCGAGTTCGCGCAGGGCTACAACGTACGGTCCAGATTTATCTGTGTCCATCCACTGGAGATGAGCAGGCTTGACGTCGTGAAATACAGGAAGAAGGGTAGCCCCGCCGGATTTGGCGGACTTCACCATGAGGAGCAGCTCATCGAGGCACCAATTCGATTGGGCATAATTCTGAGTGAAAAGCGCCACATGAACACTCGCGCCTCGAATAGCGTCTTCTAATTGCGAGGGAATGTTCCGTCCAGCCTGCATTTCCGACTTGTCAAGAAAGGCTGGCACTCCACGATCAGCAAGGTTGCGATAGAGAGCGGTGGTGAAGGTGTCCTTGATATCAGGCCCACGATGGTTGATAAAAACATCGTGGTAGCGGGAGTAAGAATTTGACGCAGAGCAGGTCGAGGACGAAGCATCTGCCATTGAAATTGAAATTGAAATCTGGTTGGATAAAAATAAAAAGTTAAGAGGATGTGCAGGCACGGAGATAGAAGAGTGAAATTGCGTGGGAGCCGATGGGTTGGGTGTACATAAAATACTTCACAGAGGAAACCTCCACGCGCATTAGTTTCCATAAAATACATAATTGAATAGCTGGAGCTCGGGTTTCCATTAGTTTTTGAGTAAAATTATAGTCTCCTAAACTCTGGCAAGAGAAAATACTTCAAAAACGTTGATTTCTGTTTATAATGAACACTAATATATGTGAATTTGATGAGAAAACTGCTCCAAAGAACTAGAAGCATCTACCATTGGAATTGGAATTGGGATACATAGAAATAACAAAATATGATGATGTGCAAATATCAATACAGAAAGGTGTGAAATTGCAATGGCAAGGGAGAGAAATAAAATGTTTGTTTCCCTATCAATAAGAAAGGTGAAATTGCAAGAGAGAGGAATAAAATGTTTGCTTCCCTATCATCCAAACGGAAGCTCTACACATTTGAAGAAGATGCATATTGGATGTCAATATCACTTTACATGAGTATCTGGCATCATGCCATAATTATGATTTGCGAAGATGCATATCTGGGTGTCAATATCACTTTATATGAGTATCTTCCATTATGCCATAATAATTGTGATTTGCGTTAACTTTTTCTCTTTTAGCAGAGGAAATACCATTTTTTATTAGGTATAATTTCTTGAGCCACATAGGAGGAAATACTATTTTTATCATATATAATTTCTTTAGTCACATAGTCTCCATCCATGATGGTGGAAAGAAAACTCTTTACATGAGTATCTTCCATTATGCCATAATAATTGTGATTTGCGTCAACGTTTTCTCTTTTAGCAGAGGATAAACCATTTTTTATTAGGTATAACTTCTAGAGCCACATAGGAGGAAATACTATTTTTTATCATATATAATTTCTTTAGTCACATAGTCCCCATCCATTATGGTGGAAAGAAAACTTGGATAGGGTTAAAATGTTATGATAAAGATATTGCAAGAAAATTTGGTGTAATAATAGTCTAATGATCTCATTTGAATTTTTGACAATTATATAATTAGAATTATTATTATCTAATATTAAGGTTACTATTAAGTTAGACACTAAATTGGTGTATAAGACCTCATGTATTTGGCTACTAAAGTCTACAAAGGCATATATACTCTATCCCCCTTCGGCTTTGAACCTGTGACTTCTTAGGAGGAACCACATGCTGTTAACCATTAAGCCCACTCAAGTCGTTTAATTGACATGAATATTCATCTATTTATCTTTAAATTCATATATGATGTTGAACTTAACTTTCTTTAGAAAGAAGTAACATTGGCCTAAACATTTTATTTAACTCTTATGAAATTTTCCAAGGCCGACAAATCCATGCTTATATATATATATATATATATATATATATATATATATATATTCAATCCTTAGCTATAAAGTCTTTGTGCAATTTACTTACAAAATAATTGTTTTTAGAGGAGCATAATCATATAGAAATATATTGCAACAATTTATCTATTGGACTAGATAAGAATGGAGAGGAGAAGTAAAAAAAATGCATAAAATCAATGGTTATCCATGGCATTAACCTTCCTTATGATTGGTAAGTACTTGGCATTGAGGGTTTGAAATGGGGCATAGGTGAGGATACAAACTAATGCAATCATGGGATGTGGCCAGGAGATATTACCCATTGAAAATATGGTCTTAACATTGGAAGAGTTCGGGAGTTGCACACTAAATATGGTTATCAATCCAACTCAAACTACCCTTTGGTCCCAAGGTTAGTTGCTAGTGCAGGCATTAGAGTTGAATGATAAGATGAGTCAAGGATGGGGGTACTTTATAACTAAATTGAAAAGGGTCCATATAAGGTTGAGTGGTGATCTCAAAGATTTAGCACGTGAAACATATAATAATTTGAGTGATTCAACTGTGAAGTTCAATTATTATCTCTACAATCCCTCAACTATGCTAAGATCAAGTGGTGGCTGTCAAAATTGTGGAAGGTTAAGGCTCCACCTGAGAGTATATGACTCATGTGGATGATTATGAATAATAGAGTATTGACTTGGGAATTTCTTCAAAAGAGGAACAATATTGTCCTTAGAAGGTGTTCAATGTGTAAAACAAAAGAGTAGACTACTTTCACCTTTTCTTATCTTGCCCATTCTTGATGTAAGTTTGGAAGGATTTGGAGACTTCATTACGTTCTCAATATTTGTGGCATAAAGGGACTATGGATATGAACATCCAAGAGTGGTTTATAAGAAGAGAGTTGAATTATTTTAGGATAATTCCCTTCTTGGTCACTTGGGGAATATGTTTGGCCCACAACTCTATTTCATTTGAAGACAAACCAATCCCATATATTCAAATATTTTCCCAAGTATTGGTTATGTTATCAATTTTTAAACTTAATGTGAGTATAAAGCACGTATAAAGGAGCATAGGGTTATATGGGAACACTTTTGGTGGATAGGCCTTATGCATGGAGTTTCTTCAATGTGGCTTGTCAATGACCAAGGAATACATGTAGTTTTTGTTTTGTTCTATTTCTATTAGATTCTAAGTTCTTCACCACAAGGGATAATCTAGAAAAAGAACAACTAATTTTGGGTATTTAATGGTATTATTTTTCCTATGTAATATGCACTTAACAAAGGAATTGTCAAGCTTCATATTTTTGGGATTCAACTCTCACTAAAATTGGATTTAGGATCAACCCTATATCCATAACACTAGTTTATCCCCATTAGCTAAGCATTTGAATGAGATTTCAAGGTATTTTTAGGAGGTATATTTCAAGTACGTCTATAGTGAGCTCAATCTTCATGATGACGCCCTTTCTAAAGATGGTTTATAGTTGATAAAAAATAAAATCATTGAAGATGAATATATCACACTAATACATTGGAATAATTGATAACATTTTATAGAGGACAGTGCCATGAACAAACAAACAATTCCAATGAACACGATTTCTGTTGTACCATCAACAAACATATCCAGTTGTCATGTGTTAATTGCAAAATAAATGAGTCCACCAAACTTTCATTGAACCTTTGTGTTGCACTTGCGATGAATGTATCTAGCTTTCATGTGTTCAAGGAAAAATAATATCATGTGAGATTTTATGGATAGGTTTTAGTTGCTAAGCGATCATCACAATATCTACCAAGGTGATGGTATAAATTTGAATTAAAAACTTGTAGATGTAAGGAAATTTCCAACACATTGTCCTACATCGTCTATCGGAGTTGTGACAAGCTAGTTGGAAAATTCCACTGTAGATACCATTAGAGCCTTAACATGCTAAGGGGGGCAATTTCAACACAACCTTGGCAAAATTTTTCTATTAGATATTCAATGGTGATAGGATTCGTCGAAGTTATTACAAGTTGAAAAAAATTGATGTTGTCTAATGAAATACATGCTTATGATGCACTGGACACAAGGCACCTTACTGGTTTTGAGGCACATGCATTTGTGATACAGGTCCTATTGTATACCCCCTTATATGCTCGGTTACACCACTAATTGTTTTTCTTTTGTGACATATGGAGCTGCCGTCAATGTGTATAAAAATATGTATTATCAAACGGGGGAAAAAATAGTCAAAAATATTTAATGAAGTGGAAGTCAATATCTTTCCTGTAATATTCATGGATTCCCCTAGAAGAGTTTGAGAGGGTTTTCAAGGCATACCCATGTATGTCATGATAAGAATAAAAAAATTTCATTGCCAAATTGATTCTATGAATATTTCAGAGCAGGGATGGGCTCCAATTTGATCAAAATGGACAATTGTGGACATAATCATTGATAGGAAGGTGTCTAGAGAAAACTTTTCAAATGTTATTTTGTTGAAGTTTCACAGGTAGGGAATTCATTTCTTGAGGGAGGGCATACATTTCTTGAGCTAGGGTGTGCATTTCCTGAGGTAGAGTGTGTATTTTCTTAGGTAGGGTGTGCATTTCTTGAGGTGGGATGTGAATTTTTTTATGCAAAGCATACAATTTATGGGTGAGGACTTTGATTTCTTATGGTGACATGCAACAATCTTTATTTTTTGGCATGCAACCTACTTTGCATCTCATTTGTCTACATCAGTCAAAAGATACTCGGTATCATTTTGATCATAGTTGCTCTCCAAATTGTACATCTTCCCAATGTAAAGACTAATTATACATGATAACTACCCACATAATTTATCATTGAAAAATGTTTTTTATCAAAGATTTGGCCTTTCAATATGCATTTTTTCCATCACATTGTGTGTGTTGATATTTTGAATGATGTCATCATAAGCAAATTCAATGGAAAACATTCCAGAAGAAAATTGACAGATGTGATGGCTTTAAAGTATTGTTAAAAGAAACTTTAAAGAAAATACAAAAGGCTCTTGCTAAGAATGAAGGAGAGGGTATTATGAACTAAAAAAAAACAATTGAGAGATTCTTGTAATTCACATTTTTGGCTTCCATGTAGATGATATTATTCATGAAAGATAAAATGTTATAGCTATTGAAGTCATACATAAGATATAAAATGAATTGTAATAGATCATGTTCCTCAGCCGATACACACATAATCAATTTCTATCTAGAATTATTTAGCAATGTACCTCCTATTTTACAAACATGGTGGAAATTTCTAGAGACCATAGACTTGATTCCAGTGTATCTTTCGATGGCCCACATCCTTATTCAACGAGTTTATAAGTAAAAATAGAAATGTGTATCCCTTATAAATGTATATGCATGTGTAGTAGAACTTAGCCTTAGACCCTATAAAGCATTTCTAAGTTATAAATGTAAGAATACACCTTCACACATGTTTTATAGCCATACACCAATGTATATGTGAACCTTTTACTAAATTATAGGCATAGTTACTCTAATATACATATTATAACATTTACAACATAACCATAATCATTTAACTTATACAATATCATGTAGGTATACAAACCATAATATCAAAAAGAATATTGTGGGTTCATAAAAAGAAATTGTTCCTACACCCAAACCCATTCTTTATAAGTAATATGGATACCTAACACCTACAAGATTCATATACATCACTAAAAAGGTACTTTTATGCAAATACCTACCCATTAGAGAAATTTTGAGGTCTAAAATGAGTCTCAAAACAAAAATGTACAACCAAAATCAAATTTATAAGAACCAATAGGATTCAAGATGATGATGTCAACCATGGGCGATGATTCATCATTTTTGGAGTATAAAAGTAAAAATATCAAATTATCTCCCTACGGTTTTTCTCAAATTTCGAGCATGAGCACTTGTTGGATGCATAATTTAATTCATCGTCTAAGGAGTACTCATATTGCATATTTTCGATGGACCCTTCAATATGAAAAATGAGAAATATATGAAATCATGATTGCAATCACGTTGTTTCATGTATTTCTCATTTTTCGTGTACTTAGTTCTATCGAAAGTATGCAACATGGGTAATCTTGGATGATGAATTAAACTATGCATCCAACGAATGCTCACACTCAAAATTTGAGTAAAACTATATGGAAATGAGTTTAAAATGTGAATTGAAAACGTAGTTTTTCTTTTTTTCCTTCTAAGATTTGATGTTGTAATCTAATCTAATTTTATTATTTTCACTATTATTTTATAATATTCCTTAAGAGACCCATTTTAGACTTCAAAATTTCACTAATGATTATATCATCATTTCAAGTATAAGAAACTACATTTTTTTTTTTTTTAAAGTTTCACAACCAAATCGAAATGACAAATATTGTGCTCAAGTAAATGGACATGACAATGTTCTCTTATCATCCTTCGCAACTATTCATGGGTTATAAAAGTTAAACCTTTATATTTACATGTTTAAACCTCTACCATAATTATATATATTTCATACCAATATATATATATATATATATATATATATATATATATAATCAAAAGGAAAAAAAAGACTTAACCCAATGTTTTACATGTTCAAATAAATGATACAATGAAGCCACCATTGGGGTGGAAATGTAGGATTAATGTGATCAATCCAAGAAAATAAAATTTGTCAATATACCAAGATTAAATATACATGACAAGCATTGAATTTGGTCTATCTAGAGCCATTGTAAATATGTAATAGAATTTTCATCATATCTTCCTCCTCCCTCAATTAAGATAGTCATTATTTTTAAATGGATCTTTAACCATGTGTATATAATTCTTCAGGCTATACGAACACTATTACTTAAAAGTATAATATAACTTAAAAATCATGACATTGTAATAGCTCAACCTATAATACAATTTAAAATCAAACGATTTCATTGATATATACTAGATCTCACTTGTAACAAGTTAATATATATAATCATGGGCAATTTTTATTTTTTAAATTTTAAATTAAATAAAAATGTATTTGAATCTCTAAAAGGTATATATATATATATATATATATATATATATATATATATATATATATATATATATATATATATATTTAATTTGTTACATTGAGAGGTCTTCTCTAGTTTAATATAGAGGAAGAGATATAATGTTCAACATTTTAATCAAGTCAAAATATAAAAAAAATAATTAAAAAAAAAATTCTAATTTTTTTTTTTTTTTTTCGGATGGTATTTTTTTTATGTGGCCTCTTTAAAGACTAATAACTAAACTACCATAGATCTATCTTAACTCTAGATTTGTCAAACGTTAAGAGAAATCAAATCTTAACTATTCATGAGTTATAAAAGTTAAACCTTTATATTTACATGTTTAAACCTCTACCATAATTATATATATTTCATACCAATAATATATATATATATAATCCAAAGGAAAAAAAAGACTTAACCCAATGTTTTACATGTTCAAATAAATGATACAATGAAGCCCGCATTGGGGTGGAAATGTAGGATTAATGTGATCATTCCAAGGAAAACATTTTTGTCAATATACCAAGACTAAATATACATTACAAGCATTGAATTTGGTCTATCTAGAGCCATTGTAAATATGTAATAGAATTTTCATCATATCTTCCTCCTCGCTCAATTAAGATAGTCATTATTTTTAAATGGATCTTTAACCATGTGTATATAATTCTTCAGGCTATGCGAACACTATTACTTAAAAGTATAATATAACTTATAAATCATGACATTGTAATAGCTCAACCTATAATACAATCTTAAATCAAACGATTTCATTGATATATACTAGATCTCACTTGTAACAAGTTAATATATATAATCATGGGCAATTTTTATTTTTTAAATTTTAAATTAAATAAAAATGTATTTGAATCTCTAAAAGGTATATGATAATTTATATATATATATATATATATATATATTTTTAATTTGTTACATTGAGAGGCCTTCTCTAGTTTAATATAGAGGAAGAGATATAATGTTCAACATTTTAATCAAGTCAAAATATTAAAAAAATAATTAAAAAAAAATAATTCTAATTTTTTTTTTTGGATGGTACTTTTTTTTGATGTGGCCTGTTTAAAGACTAATAACTAAACCACCATAGATCTATCTTAACTTTGGATTTGTCAAACGTTAAGAGAGATCAAATCTCTTTTCACTGTAGAAGAGGTTTACATTTCAAGAGACAAATTTGATCCCTCTTGGTGTTTGGTAGATCCATAGTTAAAATAGATATAGGTCAGTCTTATAACAAGAGAGTGTGTATCTATTTCAATGCAATATGAGAGGTCTATGTATTCATTTTGATGTGAAGTGTTAAAGTGGATTGAGGATTAGTGTAAAGAATATTTATTATTTTGTTTATATGAATTTGACAAAGGTACAATTAGGTATATATGACAATATTATATAGTATTTGAATAATTATAGGAATAAAAAGAAAAAGGAAAAAATTATATATATATGCTTTACCGTCTTTCAATGCTCAAAACATATTTAACAATGTTGGGATGTGACATTTCTCCAATGTGATGTGATGTTATATTTTTAAAGCATCGTCTAATCCTCAGCATCGGTGGTATATATGTGTGATCTAGGTGGCTCCAGACACATGCAGAAGTCCAAGAGGACTCAGGAAGGGTAAAAAATCAAAGTGTTTGGAGTGTGCTCGAACTAGGTTCATGTTGAAGATCTCGTCGTCGTGATCTTGGTGGTTCGTCAAACCGAGTCCGTATGTGAAAGTTAGGAGCAGTGAAAGTTCAGGGTTGACTTGGGTGACTCGGCAGGCTTAAGGAGACAACAATTTGGACAAAATCCGGCCAACGTGGGCCAGATTCCGGGCAATTTTGTGGCCTACCTAAATTGACTCCTACAATCAGTTTTCTAAATTTTCCAAATGACTAACTATTTTATATATAATATAAAAATATATATATATATATATATATATATATATATATATATATATATATATATATATATATATTTTAGGGGTGGAGGGCCACCAACCCCGCCACTCCCCCCAACGACCCACTATACTTATGTGTTGATTAAGTGGAGTCGGTGGGGATTGAACCCGCCCATCCCACGTGGGCCAGCCCCCACTGGGCGGCCCCATGTGGCATATACCAAAACCACACACCAAAAAGTCCACCATTTAACGTGCTCCACTCCAATAGTCACCATGTATTAACACTTAAACAATATGCCAAATTTTGGTTACAAAACAAAACAATGCGCCCAAAAAAAAGGTACACGCAGATTTTGTGGGGAGGCCGGATTTGATCCCCCAACCTCCCCTTAACAAATTTGCCTAAATTCACCAATGCCCGAAATGACCTTCTTTGGAAAGTCCGTCGACGGATTGCCATATAAACCCATTTTTCTTAGTGTGCCCAGGGGGATGGAGGCAGAACGCAGTAAGGAGACCGAGGAATATGTATTTTTTAATTAATTTTTGCAAGTGGAACCATGAACCTAGGAAAAGAGTAGGTGGAATCATGATTGAGCCAAATTCTCAGGAGGGTGAAATTTTCCGAATGCCCAAATTAGACAAACTTTATGTCGATCCTACACCTCTCAGCGACACGAACCTGATGGCGCAATTAGAATTTTGATCTGAGCAACAGATTTTCAGACAACCTGGAGGAGGGAATCTTTGAGGAATCCATGGGGAATCTAAAATATTCCTGTAGCCCCAAATTCTCACTTTGTTAGAATTTAGAAATTTGATAGTTGATTTCACCTTATTCGATGCCACAAATCTAATGGTGCATTCAAATTTTCCATTTGATCATTTTATTTTTCAGCCACTTTTCAAAGTGGAGTGTAGGTATCAGCATTCATGTGCGAGCAATGATTTCCATATAATTCGACGCCACGAGATTGATGGTATGGCCAACTTCAGCAGTTTGACATCCTTTTCTTTAGATGGCCCCATGATATAAGGTATATGCAGTGTGTTCATGTACTTATTTTTTCTATGAGATGCATTGTGCTAGATAGATCCCTGTTTGATGTTTGATGTGGAATCTTGTTTTCTTACTTGTTTCAAGATTCTTGGTTAATGTGATGTGGAATCATCTGTGGGATGTACTTGTTGTCATGATTCATCATGTTTTGTTTGAGATCCCTTTGTTGTCATTTTGACGGGATACTCATGTGTTGCCATGTATGTTTGCATTGAGATTCCTTTGATGCCATGTTGGCGAGATGTTCATTATCATCATGCATGAGTTTGTGTCATACTAATAAGAGTATTTTTGTGCGTGAGAGTTCCTGTAGTGGAACATCTCATGGAGCCACTCCCATGTGAGGCCATTTTCCTTGTATGATAGCAATGTCACCACCTATGTATATTATCACTATTGGCAGCACTTAATGTAGCGGCCTACACCATCTTGACACCGAGGTGCAGAGACGTAGTCCCTCCTTGATGAACTTCGTTATCAATGTCTTGAGTTTTATGTTGTTGATGATTCTCATGTTACTTCTTCTTTACAACATGAATTTATGTCCCTTTATGCTATTTTAATTGTAATTCTAATCACATCACGAAAGCAAAAGATCTTGGTTAAATCCGGGAGTTGAGTTAACTCGGATCAAGTTTGGTATCAGAGCGGTCTTTGCGTGGATGTGAATTGCAAGCATGAACAATGGAACGTGCAGCGACAGAGGATGAAAAAGTGGTGTACGAGACCATGCTCAAAATTTCCCAAAGGGTGGAAATAATGTATGCAGCTCTACAAAAGGAGACAGAGGAAAAGAAGTGAGTGCAACTTCAGTTGCAAGCCACGGAAGAAGCCCTGAAAAAACTGAAGCACAACAACCAGAATCTTCAAACATAGAACACTGAATTGAAGATGCTCCTACATGAAGAGAAAGAGGAAAAGCAGAGTTTTCTACAACAACTGCAAGCCAAGGACGAGGCCTTGGAAAAGATGCAGCATAACCCATGTGAGGTAAAAAGCAATTCTCTGAATTTGTGTATCTGTCCTGATGATGATTTCGCTATTTTTGAAAAGCATACCATGGGGATTGGCTCCAAACTGTTGAAGAAAATGGGTTATGAAGGAAAAGGCTTGAGCATTAATGGCCAAGGCATTGTCAACCCCATCAAAGTAGAAAAATTACCCCGTTAGGCAGCACTTGGGTATGTCAGGAAAGAAGTTGGGGAATGCGCCAAGATAGACAGTGAACCACCAACAACAGATGATGAGCAACCCTCATCAGTTCTTTCCAACTCAACAGGGAATGTAAAAGAGGTTGATTTCCTTTCAGTTTCATCTTCACATAGTATGATTTCTGTTGGAGATGTGGAGATACCAATTGCAGGGACAAACATGAGGCTCCTTACCAGGACGAGGCATGAGGAGGAAAAAGAACTTGGTGTTAATAACCAAGGAACAACTCAACCATTGGAGGTTGTGCAGATACCTCAATTTGCAGGCTTGGGATACACTGAAGGAGAATGCTTGAAGGTGTTAGATGCTTTCAAGACATCGATGAAATCATCAAGGGAAGAGAATGATGGGAACAAATCACCATCATCCCATGGTAGTGGCCATTGCAGGGAGAGAGCTGAGGCAAGCTCTTATCACCATAATGACACCAAAGATGACAAGGAAAGGTATAACCAGTCTTGATATTTGAATGTTCATTTTGATTATAATCATGTTGTTAAATATGAACAAAAATCGAGGCATAAAAAAAATGTACCTTTTGTGGATTACATAACCATACATTTTCTAAGTGTTAGAAATGAATATCAGCACACAAAAGGAGGAGGCATGAACGACCCTCTCAACAATAGGTAAAGAAACATGTTAAGCAGATCTAGAGGAAGAAGATGTATTGCATTCATTGCAATAGAAGTGGTCACCAAAGGGCCACATGTTGGAGGCTCCATCCAGAGTAGCGCCTTAAAGACAAAGTGTCGGTGCATGAACCAGGTGAAGCAATTATTCGACAAGCAAAACCACCACAGGGGATGACCCATTCACATTGATAAGTGAAAAATGGTTTCTAGATATGTTAGCTTGTCATGGTCGTGCTTTTGTAAATAATTTGTTGCATTTTAAAATGTAAAAGTAATGATGTTTTTTCCATCATTTATTAAGAAACAATGATGTCTGGTCTTATTTTGAGTTTCATTTTAAACTATGAAAGTGATGTTCTGTTTCCATCACTTATCAACGCAAAAAATAGTGTTTGGCCTTATTTTTTAAAATCATGTGTTGCAGTGATGATGTGTTTTCCATCACTTGTTGAAGCAACAATGATATGTTGGCCTTGTTTTTGTAGCTGGGGTATTGTTTCCATTTTGATGTAAACTTGACCACCGAGTATGTGTTATAAACTCGTGGAAAGTATGGGATGCTTGGGTCACTAGATGGTCATGAAAGTCAAGCATGTAATTTGAAAAAACAATGTACTACAGGTTGCAGGTGTCATCTCATCACTTAAGGCTTTGAAAAACAAAGGTGAAGGAGATTGAAGCGATCCCTTTTCAGGACGCTTGTGATGCATACAAGGTACATAGAAGTTGCAGATTTTTTTTCATGATTTTGGAGGACCAAAAGCTCCTCAGTGGGGAGGATTGATCTAGGTGGCTCCAGAAACATGCATAAGTCCACGAGGACTCAGGAAGGGTAAAATATTAAAGTGTTTGGATTGTTCTCGAACTAGGTTCGTGTTGAAGATCTCGTTGTCGTGATCGCGGTGGTGCGAACGTTCGCCGAATTGAGTCTGTATGCAAAAGTTAGGAGCAATAAAAGTTGAGGGTTGACTTGGGTGACTCGACAAGCTTAACGAGACAACAATTTGGACAAAATCCGGCCACCAGATTCTGACCAAACTAGGCCAGATTCTGGGAAATTTTGTGGCCTACTTAAATTGACTCCTGCGATCAATTTTCTAAATTTTCCAAATGACTAATTATTTTTTATATAATGCAAAAAATATATATTTTTGGGGTGGCAGGCCACCAACCCCGCCACCCGACAACAAACCACTATATTTATGTGTTGATTAAGTGGATCCGGTGGGGATTGAACCTACCCAGCCCACGTGGGCTAGCCCCACCGGGCGGCGCCATGTGGCATACGCCAAAACCACACACCAAAAAGTCCACCATTTAATGCGCTCCACTCAAACAGTCACCATGTATTAACACTTAAACAATATGCCAAATTTTGGTTACCAAACAAAATAGCGTGCCCACAAAAAATGTACACGTGGATTTTGTGGGGAGGCGGGATTTGATCCCCTATCCTCCCCTTAACAAATTTTCCCAATTTGCTAGTGCACCAAACAATCTTCTTTGGAAAGTCTGTCGACAAATTGCCATATAAACCCATTTTTCTCAGTGCACCTAGGAGGATGGACGCAGACCGTGGCACAAAGTCCAAGGCATATGCATTATTTTAATTAATTTTTATAGGTGGAACCATGAACCTGGGAAAAGAGCAGGTGGAACCATGATTGAGCCAAATTCTCAAGAGGGCAAAATTTTCCCAGTGTCCAAATTGGACAAACTTTATGTTGATCCTACACCTCTCAGTGACATGAACTTGATGGCACAATCAGAATTTTGATCTGAGCAGAAGATTTTCAGATGACCAAGAGGAGGGAATCTTTGAGGAATCTAGGGGGAATCTAAAAGATTCTTGTAGCCCCAGATTCTCACTTTGTTAGAATTCAGAAATTTGACAGTCAATTTTACCCTATTCGACGCCACAAATTTGATGTTGCATTCAGATTTTCCATTTTCCAATTCTATTTTTCGGCCACTTCTCAAAGTGGAGTGCAGGTGTCAACATTCATGTGCGAGCAGTCATTTCCATGTGATTCGACGTCACGAGATTGATGGTACAACCAGCTTCAACAGTTTGACATCCTTTTCTTCATATGGCCCCAAGATGTGAGGTATATGCAGTGCGTTCATGTACTTATTTTTGCTATGAGATGCATTTTGCTGCATAGATCCCTATTTGATGTTTGATGTGGGATCTTGTTTTCTTACTTGTTTCACGATTCCTGCTTGATCTGATGCAGAATCATCCGTGGGATATACTTGTTGTCATGATTCGTCATGTTTTTTTTGAGATCCCTTTGTTGTCATGTTGATGGGATACTCATATGTTGCCATGTATGTTTGCATTAAGATCCCTTAGATGCCATGTTGACGGGATGTTCATTATCATCATGCATGAGTTTGTGCCATACTAATAGGAGTATTTTTGTGCGTGAGTTTTCATGTAGTGGAACATCTTGTGGAGCCAATCCTGCGTGAGGGCATTTTCCTTGTATGATAGCGATGTCACAACCTATGTACATCATCACTATTGACAACACTTAATGCAGCGGCCTACACCATCTTGACATGGGGGCCCTGAGACATAGTCCCTCCTGGACGAACTACATTATCAACGTCTTGAGTTTTATGTTGCTAATGATTGTCATGTTCCTTCTTCTTTACAACATGAATTTATGTCCCTTTATGCTATTTTAATTGCAATTCTAATCACATCACGAAATCAAAAGATCTTGGTTAAATCTAGGAGTTGAGTCAACTCGGATCAATGTGTCACACTTTATGAAACCTAAATTAATAAATTAGCACATAATTTACCCACTTCCTTTTGTTTAGTCCTGGGATATATAATATACTTGATTTGGTGTAATGGTGATAAAGAGTCAATATGGAACCTAAATTAATGAGAGTGGTTGCACATGCAACATGTCCCTGTCGTTGCTTTTGCATGAAAAATATTTTAGGTGATCATTGGTACTTTGCATATACTGGGAGAGATGTACCATTGGATTGGACTCTTGTGATAGGATGGGAAAACCATTAAACTATTGAAAATCATACACCTAGAATCTTAAATTCAGGTAACTAGATACAACACCTAGGTTCAGTAGAAGGAATTAATAGCTTAGAAGCCTCGAGAGATACCAGTAAAAAAATAATGAAATACACAATTGGCGATGGAATTAATAGCTTAGAAGCCTCTATAGATACCAGTACAAACATAATGAAATACATAATGAGTTACTATACATGGAAAGAGGTACTAAGACCGATTAATGAGCTACTATACATGGAAAGAGGTACTAAGGCCAATTACTTATACTAATACAAGTAACTGATTACTATATACCAGTACATTATGCTCAATAAGCACATTGTAAATCACTGTTTAGGATGATACGCTAGTCATACATAGCTAATACCATAAAGTCCTTGACTTTGAAATACAACCATTCTTTATCTCCATAAGGGTGGTCCAGCTATTAGTATACTCGTTCCAGTAAGAGAGCAGAACTAGTATTTTATCCTCCCACAAATTGATTGATAGCTTTAAAAAAAGGACTCTATAATTGATATTAACAAAAGACAACTATAAAATCATAGAATCAACTTAAATATATTGGCAAGAAAACACCTACAACACGCTTTGGGCTTCCAACAGGCTCTACAGTCACAATGGTAGGGAAACTAGATTTTGTAGCTTCGATATCTGTGATTATACTTGGTTCAAAAGTTAATTCATCATTATTTAGCGGATTGAGATCATTAAGAATGCAGTTCAATGGCATCTTCTCAATAGTCTGATCCTTGTGTATTTCTGCAAGAGGTGATGATAAGCTAAAAACTGTTGTTCGATCTGCTGAGAGCGACCTAGCTATTCCTTTGCCTGAAAAGTCAGATAGATTTGGCAATAGTTCACACGCTAATCGTAATAGAGCATTATTGTCCAACATCGCAATATAGCTCTGCAATAGGAAGGGAAATATGATTAGTTGGGATATGCAATTATCTCAATTACCATTGGAATGCATGTATACTAAAAGGAAAGCATCTTGTAATTCAACATAATAAAAAAAAAAACATTACATACAAGATATTCGTTGGATGGTATATATAATTTGTACCTTTGTAAAGAGCTCCTCCAAGTGTTTGGCAAGGATAGAACCAAAACTAACAAAATGCCACTTTGTAGGCGACATCTGAAAAGAAAAAAACTCCATACCGTCAATAAACAAAATCTGCACTATATATAATGCTTTGAAGGAATCTTATTTCTATCATCGAATCAAATCTTGGCATAGTATATTAATTGGAATTAAACCACAAAGTCTAGTTAACAATTTAAGTTCCCAAAATCATATAACGTAGAATATGTAACATCTTAAAAGTTCAGCCTGTGATATTTACATAGTTATTCTGTGAACCTAAATTTCCAAAGGAATGCTTTGGTATCCAATGCTTAAAATTAGTAAGTTATTAAATCTCATTGATGATGTAGACATAACACAATAAATATGCTTCCAGAAAATAATATGGGTTAATACAATAAGTAACAAAAGTATATCCTTATGGGAATGGAAATAGAAACAACAGAGCATTACACTCTAGACTCCTATCCCAAACAGAACAAGGGAGCTTCAACTAATAGGTTAGCAGTAAAGCAAACCAAAGAGAGGCTTACGTCTGACTTGCATGAAGTACATTTGTAGCATGTTGGGGAGGCACATCCTTTTAGAAGTATAAGCAGGCATGAGGTATGCAAAACATCTGAACAAAATCCCTCCATGATTAGCATTTCCCTTTGCTAATAAATTATGAAAAGACTGTAGAATCAATATTGTTAAAGTTCAAGGTAAAACATACGCAAGCAGCCAAGCTGAGTGACAGAATCACTTGTTGCATGTAATATTTGCAAGCATAAACTACATTTTGGCAGAAATGTGCAACTTGTATCAAGTATCCACTCTGCATAAGTCCTTACCTGTAACCCACCATCATACTAAAAGAACATGCCACCACCCATTATACTCTAGAGCGTTCCCTGGAAGAAGCCTAAAGGACCCTTTTGGACATAAAGTCAGAACTAAACAACAAAATGTACTGGACATTCCAAAGAAAACTTCTTCTGGTCTAATTTAATGTAACAGTGATAGTAGGGAAGAACCAGGGCACGTCTATTTCCCCTTTCTATTGAATTCTTATATAGCCTAAAGGACCCTTTTGGACATAAAGTCAGAACTAAACGACAAAATTTACTGGACATTCCAAAGAAAACTTATTCTGGTCTAAGTTAATGTAATTGTGGTAGTAGAGAAGAACCAGGGCACATCTATTGGCCCAGTTCCATCATTTGCACATTTGGGAAAATACCGTAATAATTTGAAAGGAAAACTTGGATTTCAAGATATTCATTCATCGACCTTCTGGTATTTGTAGTATACCATGGCTAATTCTTCAGGCCTTCAACTTTAATCTTTGCCTTCAACAAATACCAGATTCCTTCACTTGCCTCTAGAAGCAACAATAACAGACACCATGAACGAGAACTCAAACACATATGTTCCAGCTCCCAACTGATAAATCAACCCCCAGTTATTGCTTACACTTGCATTAACTACAACATTATTTAATTGCTAAATAACATAATTTTGTGGGGAAAAATGCCTATGCAGGACGATCCTATCCACCTAAGGTGTGATAGTGCCTTAGCAACAAACAGAAACAACTATTCTAGTATTCTTCCTTTATGAATTGAGAATGAAGAGAGATGGGATGGACTAACCGGTGTCTTCTGTTTGTCCCTCGATCTGACTTCTCTTCTCTTTGAGAGCTCCCAGCTACTTGCCTTCTCGCTCGCCCAGCTTCACCAAGTTCCTGCAAGATCACAAGAGGGGAAAACTACACAAAGACATAGATTCATATTCATAACTAGTTCAGGATTAGAAATAAACTAAACATACTAATGCAATCATACATCAAAGACACATCAGCATGTAGGAGAAACTCAAATAGTTTTATTGATGAAGTAACAAGGTTCAGGAGGAGATACAACCATGAGAGTTCCAATCCAGCATCTACCTCCCAGTAGATGAAATCCCTTCTTCACCTCCCTTCAAAGCATAAAGCACCCAATGATTTCAATCTCAAACCAACATCAATTCTTTGCAATATCAAAATTCCAGCCTCTGGATCTCATGGAGAAGAGATCCATATATAGATGTTTGGAGAGAGGATGAGTCAGCTTGTGATTTGACTAGTGTCCTCTCTCTCTGTCAGTTCTTGCTTCCACTTGGAGACTACGAGCCTCTTACTCATCACTTAGTCGAACTCAGTAAGGCAAGTGTCATGGAGAAAGATTCTGGAAGCTTCCACAGTCTTTACACCTCGCACAAGGGCCCTGCCATTTGTCATTTACCGCTCAACGCACCCTGGTAGTGCATTTGGGTGCGTTGCAACGCACCTAGCTAGTGTACTGGGGTGCTTTGCAACGCAGGTGGCTAGTGGAGCCACTGAAATGATCCTGATTTGACTTGTTTTGAGCAGTTTCTGGTGGAGAACTTCTGTGAATTGCTGTGGTTTGCTGGCCTTGTTCCTTTAGGGGTAGGAACAACATGTTTAGGGACTTTGGATCCCTTGGATTATGGACATTTCATGCTTAGAGCTGTAAGGCACAAAAATGTCTATAACAGTTGCCCCCTAAAGTATGAGGCCGTTTATCGGGTGAAATGCTTTATTAGGAGGATCTGAAGTTCTTTCAATGCTGGGAGGAGACCTGTAATACAATACAATAAAATACATTATTTTCATACTGTTTTCATGATCTAGCTGAGGCAGGCATTCCCATGCTCAGCTTTATAAATTCATTTTCATGTACATAGGACAGACAATCGTCTGATGATAGACTGATGATTCTGATAGAGCCATCATCCTTTTGGTAGGATGATTATCTGTGCTGCAAAGCTGTACATTTCCATGTCTTTATTTTCCTGAATATATATCGCAGCCCAGATGGATGAAACTAGATCCGGGGTCTTCAATCTCGTCCGATCTTCACTCTAAGTACAAGTCGATCCATGTGAGAATTGTTTTGAAGTCGAACATGGAAAGACATCGCTTGATTACCAGTCAATGATGTAAACTGTTAACAAGCGCGAGAGGAATCACCGATAATGATGATGACCCTCAAGGTACTGCAGTACAATTCACGTGGTGTGAATAGAGGACTTGGCATCGAACACCACACAAAATCTTTCGGTCGAAGGTCATTGATGTATACCTGTCGCCGGAAGTGAGAAACTTGCCATTGAGGCATGCAAGCTTCAAAGTACTGAAGGGGGTGTTCCTAGATCAACTTCTTGGATAATGAGCTGATGTCGACAAAAAGCGATTCGTCAAAGGAGGGCCTTAATGAATCCCACATCAATGACACGGAACAGAGCTAATGATTTTGATGGAGGTGAAAACGATCTGATGATATATGATTCAGGGTGGCGGTCATGAAAGAGTATAATGTATGGTAGTGGATGGGACACAGGTGACTTCTCTGAACGACTTCTCTTGAACATATGGCGACACTTATGCGATGGATTGGTAGCATTTACCCCAAATATGGATGGTATGGCGAGACCATGGTGATGTGACCAGTGAATGAAACAACCCAACCCGATTGTGGTACGGAGGAAAATTGTCATGTTCAAGAGTGACTTGCTACCATCAAAATTTCTTTGAGTTTCTCCCAATTTTCCCAAGTCATTGCTGACCAATACCTCTTTATTTTTGTCAAGCTTGAGGAGGATAACATATGCTTGTTCTATAATTTTCCCTTCGGGCAAATCCATCGCTATGTTTTAACGAGCCTAGCGATAGTGAAACTCGTTCTCGTCTAAAGACAAGTTTGTCGCTATTTAATGCATTTAACGAGTCTAACAACAAGGATAACTCGGTCCTTTTCATTTTTAGAGAGTCTGAAAAGGTACGTAAAGTTAACTCCAAAAGTCCTTTTTCGTCATCTAATCCCTTAAGTTCGAAAAAGTATAAAACAATACAGAAGGGATGTATTTTCGATAGTTTTAACGAGCCGAATAAAACAAGCGCTTGATCTTTTTGTGCAATAATCCCTCAGGTCCAAAAAGATTAAAATCTAGAGGAGGGATAGCTCTTCCGGTCACTTTAACGAGCTGGAAGGCCAAAACTCGGCAATCTTTTCATATTTTACGAGTCAGATGAAAAGATCTTAAAGAAGACTCGTCTTTTGAGGAACGAGTGATAAAATGGGTAGCAGTTGATTCCAGGGAAGGATTGGAATTTCCAAATCAAGGCAGTGTCACAAGGATGGCTAGTGAAATCACTCTTCACAGCTGTTCCTCAAAATGGGTAAACAATCAAATGGAGGTGAATGATCGGCCAATGGAAAAGTGGAGGTGATGGGCAAACACGACCAAGGTTTTAATGGCTGATAATGGTGCATTCACGGTGGTTATTTACCGGAGGATAGTTCATTTTTTAACGAGCTTAAACGCGGGTTGAAACATTTGCTCGATCTTATGTTTATTTTTTAACGAGCATGAACTATGTGCTAAAACTGCTCGGATCTTGCGTTTATTTTTTAACGAGCATGAACTGTGTGCTAAAACTTCTCGATTAATCCAGTCATATGATAAAAATGTCTCTTTGAAGATTCTATTTTTTATGGAGCTTCATCTTACAAAGCTTTGCTCCGCATCCTTTCTTTATGCAAGTTAGGAAACGACTAATCCAAAAAACAGATAAATAACCGCTCTTTGCTTGCACTCCAAAAGGTTTGCATGCCCCCAGGTATAAAATATGATTTCAAGGTTACCCATCAATTTGCAGGAAAAACATTTGTTTAACCGGGAGAGGCCTACCTCTTACAGGTTACCCAAAGATTGTTCTATTTTCACCCCAAACAAAACACTTCTTCGGTGATGTCTACCGAGATAGACAAAGGTGAGTGACAACGAGCGCCAAACACATAACTTTGACAAGAGAATCTTATTCTAGAATAACCCCTCTTCCCCACGGACGGGGTACAGACTAGTCATATTCTCTCGCGGAAACCTACCCTATACCCAGAGTTTTCCTGCCGAAGCAGACCAGGACGCATGCTCCCTGGGTTCCAGTCATATCCTTCCGGATTACTCGCGCTCATCGGGAGGACGGACCGTGGGTTGAGACATTTCTTGAGTGAAGAGACCATTTAGGGATAGTATATGACTATTTGCGATGCGTGATCCGGGAAATGAAAGCTGGTCCACGAGCTTGACCATTCTTCCTTCGTGCGGAAAACACATTACTCTAAAGAGTGAGGAGATGATAGCTCCCATGCAATAAATATAGTCTCGTCCAAGGAGTAGGTTATAATCCAAGGGTCCTTGAACGACCATCACGTTCATTTGAACGGTCTTCCTTTTCAATGTTATTGGCACATTGGGAAGAATCCCTAAAGGTCGACTGGTTCCTTTATCAAAGCCTGTCAGATTTCTCATCTCAGGCAAAAGCGATGGCGAACCAAACGCTTTCCAAGCAGTAGAGGAAAGGATACTCACAGAAGCCCCCTCATCAATGATGGTACTAGCCATAACCATTCTATATATTTGAACGATAATTTTGAATGGTATGCTTGCTGGTAAGCGGGGTCTGCCTAGTTGATTCTAGTCGAAGGAGACAACTAGGTTGCTTGGAGGTGGGACCGAGTATACGGCCGGGTATGACTCTGACGAAGTTCCTTCCTGCGATAAAGGAATGGGAAAATTTCCCCCTTGTTCGTCGGAGTCTGTGTTGATGAAGAGAATTTGGACGGTGTCGTCTTTATTCTCTTCTGTGATGGTATCATTCGAAGATAGAACCTCTGAAGGCAAGACCATGTCAACTACCGTCTCGACCTTTTGACTTTCGTTAGGTATGGATTCAGACGGTTTATCCTCAATGATAGGTGCTTCGGCTGACCACCTGAGCGGGCCAGCCGGGTTTTCAACTGGTGAAGGACTTGGTAGGAGTTTTTGATATCCAGGAGGAAGTCCCACTGGTAGAACTGGGCGATCTTCCAAAACTCTCTTAGCCTCATATAATAAGGGACAACGGTGGATGGCATGGTTGCCTTCACACAGTTTGCAGGGAAATCTAGCTTTCCCTCTCTGTCCTGTGGCTTCACTTTCACTAGTTGACGGTGTGCTGTCAACATGGCTATCAGAGGTTGACGCCACCGAATTGTGAAAGCGGGGAGACCAGTCCCTTAGTATCCGAGGGATGCAAGGACAATCTCTGTGAAAGTGGTATCCCTTGCATATGACACATGGCGATTTAGGCCTGGTCAGTGCAGTGTGTGGATTTTTGTTAGACGCCATTCGTTTGCCCCCAGTCACCTTTGGCTCCTTCTTCTTCTTCTCTTTCTTCTTCTTTTCCTTCTTCTCCTTAGGAGCTTGGCTTTTGGCTTTGCCAGTTCCATCAAGCGAAGAGGAAGGAGGAGAGGAAGAATTAGAGGAAGTGGAAGGCTGGTGGACAACTCTGGACTGATCTAACTGCTGATTCGATTGTTCAAGAATAGTGGTGTTTTGAACAACATTGGTTGAGAAGAGCCAGACAGGCAAGCTGATTGTCAGTCCTGGAAGTGACAATGTGGCCATATGGGGTGCTCCAACATCTCCGCAAGAGGAGAAGGGACTAGGATTTCCACCAAGGGGAATTCCTTGGTTGGAGGGCTCCATTTTCTCAACTGAAAGATAAACGCGGGAATAAGGGTGATTATTATTCCGTTTAAAATAAATTTTAACGACGCTTTAGACACAACTTGTTTTTTCAGTTTTAAAGAGTCGAGAAAAAACAAAAGATGACTCTAGTCGCCTTCGATGTTTTAACGAGCCCGAAGTGACAAATTCTCGGATGGACTTTTTCCGTTATAGAGTCTGAAAAAGGCCAAAAGGAACTGCTCTGGAGATCTAGGTAGAGGGTGTGCCAAACCAATCACAAAACTGCAGAATACGTTTTACGGTACGGCAGTCAATCTTCCCGAATGCTGTGTTCGGTGCATTGCGATCAGTAGGGCGGTCGACATGGCTTCCTAAGGATAAAGGTTTTAAGCCTATAGGGGTCTCCCAATATATACGCGACGGTACGTGGGAGCACAATCCGTACTGGCACTTTTGGTCTCTCAGGAGGAATCACCCAACCATCAGTGAGGCCAACAGATACCAGGTTTTACGACGCTGGAACACGTCTCTAGCCTAGACCTCTATGTTGTGTGTTAAGTTACAAAGCATTGTTAAGTTCATTCAGTTTATTTTATGTTGATCTTTCTTAGAAGTTTTCCTTTTGAGGTTCACCACGAGATGTAGATACAACTCCTAAATGCAATCTAAAAGATGATAAGCAAATCTTTATCTCTTTTTCAACAATGAAAATCCTAGCTACAAGGGGAAAAGAAAGACACCATCTTTTCTCAAAGAGCAAGCAGCACACTATAAATGCACTTTTCCTAAATCAAGCATACAAACTATCAATATGCAAATGCACAAATGCAAGTGTTTGTTTTCCGCTTTCTTAATATTGATGCCTAAAAAGAAAGTTTTTTGCACAACTTTGAATTTGCTTTTAAATGACAAATACAAACAAGTTTACTTTTTCGAAATCAAAAAGGGTAGAAGAGATTACAACACTTTACGATTTTCGAAATGAACACTTGTTTCGACACTTAAAAGAGACAAAATCAAACCAAAAGCAAAAGTAAATGTATAACCAACTGTAAACAGCCAATGAACTCTCTCCTAAGATCACAATCAACAGATCTGAAACAAGGGCTACAGTATGACTATTTCACTCTTGCAATGGAAAACTGTAAATGATGCCACAAACACATAAAAACACTCACAGTCTTTTTGTACAAAGGAGGTGGAATTAAGGCAGAGAAAAGGGGTTATCAGATAGCTACCTATGTTGGTTACATGCTGCAAAAATCAGAGATCAAAACAAGGCAAAATAGAGCAAAGAACCCCAGCTGCACAAGGCATAAGCTGATCAGCGCACCTGTATAACAGAGAAACTGAATCGCAGCGCAGGTAGCCCTCTCGGGACCTGCATTGAAATGCAGAGTCTCTTCACAGAGCCTACGCTGGAGCAGAAACGAGAGTTCTCTCTGGGTTCTGGGTCACGGTTTGCAGTTTAATCTACGGTTTCAGGACAAATAAAAGCAACAAGCAAGGTACAATCAAAGGGATGATTTGAAGGAGGGCTAAGAGCTATCACAAAGGGTCATCAAATCATTTGTGAGTCCATTGTTCAGATCATAGACAAATCCAGTGATTGGATCAAAGCAGCAGCTGTCTACTTTGCATCTGAAAATAGCAGATGCAGTTCGATTGCTGCTCTTGAGTCTATGAAACAAACAATGATAGAAACACAAATAAAATGAATAGACAGATCTCCCCAGTGGAGTCGCTAATTTGTTGTGGGGAAAAATGCCTATGCAGGACGATCCTATCCACCTAAGGTGTGATAGTGCCTTAGCAACAAACAGAAACAACTATTCTAGTATTCTTCCTTTATGAATTGAGAATGAAGAGAGATGGGATGGAATAACCGATGTCTTTCGTTTGTCCCTCGATCCGGCTTCTCTTCTCTTTGAGAGCTCCTAGCTACTTGCCTTCTCGCTCACCCAGCTTCACCAAGTTCCTGCAAGATCACAAGAGGGGAAAACTACACAAAGACATAGATTCATATTCATAACTAGTTCAAGATTAGAAATAAACTAAACATACTAATGCAATCATACATCAAAGACACATCAACATGTAGGAGAAACTCAAATAGTTTTATTGATGAAATAACAAGGTTCAGGAGGAGATACAACCATGAGAGTTCCAATCCAGCATCTACCTCCCAGCAGATGAAATCCCTTCTTCACCTCCCTTCAAAGCATAAAGCACCCAATGATTTCAATCTCAAACCAATAACAATTCTTTGCAATATCAAAATTCCAGCCTCTGGATCTCATGGAGAAGAGATCCATATATAGATGTTTGGAGAGAGGACGAGTCAGCTTGTGCTCTGACTAGTGTCCTCTCTCTCTGTCAGTTCTTGCTTCCACTTGGAGACTAAGAGCCTCTTACTCATCACTTAGTCGAACTCAGCAAGGCAAGTGTCATGGAGGAAGATTCTGGAAGCTTCCACAGTCTTTACACCTCGCACAAGGGCCCTGCCATTTGTCATTTCCCGCTCAACGCACCCTGGTAGTGCATTTGGGTGCGTTGCAACGCACCTAGCTAGTGTACTGGGGTGCTTTGCAACGCAGGTGGCTAGTGGAGCCACTGAAATGATCCTGATTTGACTTGTTTTGAGCAGTTTCTGGTGGAAAACTTCTGTGATTGTTGTGGTTTGCTGGCCTTGTTCCTCTAGGGGTAGGAACAACATGTTTAGGGACTTTGGATCCCTTGGATTATGGACATTTCATGCTTAGAGCTGTAAGGCACAAAAATGTCTATAACACATAATAACGCCTCCATTTCAAATAAATAACTATGCCATTTTCCTCAGCATTGAACAACAATAGCTTAGCACCTAAGCTGCAACAAAGTTCATGTGGTTAAACCTCGATCTTGAAGGGTGTTTTTCAAAACTTCTACAAAAACGACACGAATAAGTCCACATGAAGCACATGCATAGGATTGTTGTGGATAAGTGTTTCACAGATGGGCCCACGTCGTGGTTCGTTTTTTACCACTTGTGCCACTTTTAACATATCACGGCACTTGTAACAACAACTGTTAATGTATCATGTAATTTTTTTAATAAAATAGTGATAACTTCTAATTCCAAGGTGATGACCCCAGATCAAGCATTCAGGTAGAAGTTGAAGCTTAAAAGCCAAGTGCAAACCCCATTTGAGCATTGGCAACACCCGTGAATAGTTCTTGGTCTAGTTTTCATGCTTCAATAACTTTTCTAGCATGGTCCTTTCCATATCCATGATAATTTTACTTTGTAGCAACAACATAGGTGGAAGAAAGAGAAGTTGAAGAAGCAGGTTACTCGATTAATTTATTTTTTGAATCTAACATACCACTAGACACGGGAGTAGGTTAGAGAAGCATAAATAGACTTGGCACAGCTAGGACCTCGCTCAACCTTCTTCCAAGCACAGTTCTCTTTGAAATTCTGCGTCCTCCATTCCAAATCCAACAGATAGGGAAAAATCACATGAGGTGAAGGATCAAAATAGGCCGCATATGGTTCTGATGACTCTCTATGCTGCACGCAAGTCCGCGGCGACGTAGATACTTTAGATTGGAGCCTGACCATCTTCTTACTCCATTGCGAAAATCACAATCTCCCTATCAGATACTTCTCAACTGAATGGAAATTCAATTGTCCCTGCCAGAACATATCAAATAGGAAGAATATGATATACACATAGGTAAGCTTTCATTATCTGTGCAAGCTTTATTTATCTAGTTGCTACAACATCTGCGTGGTTTGCTACAACATTTACCCTGTTTCGTTATATGTTGCTACACCATCTGCATGGTTCGCTAAAAAATTCACTTAGTTCCTCCCTTAAGATGCTCTAGTAAATTATCTTTCTATTCCAGTTATCTAAAATAAATATTACCTTGTCAATGCAGGCGTTCTTATATGTGTTTTTCAATGCAGGGGTTCGTACAGGTGTTCTTCTTATAGTTTCTTCTAGCAGGGGGCACTGGAAAAACAATCACAGTGCAAGAAGTGTATGATGATACCTGCCACAGAATCTATGGGAGACATACATGTAGTGGTACTCCATGGTAGCATGGAAGTCTTTTAAAAAAAACACTTTTGTCAAAATGCAAGTCATAAAGCATAACATTTATAACATTTAATGCTCTAAACTTGGTTTTTTAAAAGATCCAACTTGCATTAAGCCTGGGTCAAACGAGTTTTTCGGAGCAAATACTTTGTTTTATTATATTATATATAATATGCGTAGGAAAATAGAATAGTTATAGCAGGGGGTAATGAATCCGAAATATCAGGAAGAAGATTCGTATTTGGTGGTTAACAAGAGAATGAGGTAAGAGGCCACCCCCTACGTTTAATAGTTCCATGTTTAATAAATCTTTCAATATTCATTCAAATGGGCCACGACCCACGGAATTTATATCATAAATTTAGTAAAACACGTAACACCACACCACTACCCACCCCACCTTATGATATCAAGCATTGCCCTAGATCCAAGCATATAGGTTTTTAAGTGCTTTAATGATTCAAATTCTTTCTTGTCTTAATAGGCAAATCATTATATTAACGCGTAGTCTAATCAGGCGAAGGAGTTGCTTGGAAAGTTATGGATATTCCAGTTATATTTAGAGAAAATCTGGCAAGCATTTTTGTAAATCTAAGTTATAGTTGTTAAACTTCAAAATTTTAGGTGTCCTGGACGTTTTTGATGGTGCTGAATCCATTTCCATCATAAAAAACATGATTCAAGCACTCCCTCTACAAGATTTTTTGAATTTTTTTTTGCCCGAATTTTGGCCACTTTTCACTGCCCAGGCAATTCCTCCACCTCATTAGACAAAGTTTGTCTTTCGTAGTTATTATATCGATTTTTCAAAGTGTTTCAATGATGCAAAGTCTTTGGTCTTTTAAAATATCCAACTTGTATTAGGCCTTAGTCAAACGAGTGTCTGACAACAAAAACTTTGTTATATTAATAATACATATTATCTATGGAAATGGAATAGTTACTTTTTTATATTGAGGAGTGTTTTTAAAGTTAATCATTATATTAATAATCAACATGCCTTTTGTAATTATTATATCGATTTTTAAAAGTGTTTTAATGATCCAAAATCGTTTGTTTTTTAGAAGATCCAACTTGTATTGGGCCTTCATGAGTGTCTGACAACAAAAACTTTGTTATATTAATAATACATATTATATTATATATGGAAATGGAATAGTTATTTTTTTATATCGACGGGTGCTTTTAAAGTAGGGAGATAATATAGTGGTGAATTAAACGAGATGTTGTAAATTGAAAAAAAAGAAGATTAAAGGTAATTTAATTTTATATTAATTATGCCGTAAGGCATTTCCTCTGAAATCAACACCCCCAGCTGCTATCGTGTGCAATTATGGACCATCGATTATCTATGTTAGATGATAGAAGCATCTTCTACTGTCAGATTAATAGCTAAAAACAGCCACTAATTCCAAGCAGCTATACAACGAAGATGGATACCTCCACGTGGTTACTAACAACCCCAGCAATTCCGTGACGAATATTGATACTCCACGCGGTTAATAACTCCCCAGCAATTGCGTGGTGAAGATCAATACGGTTACATGGAGGCTCCTAATTCTGCTCGACACCTGGTCGATTCGCTTACCCCTCTGTTATAGACATTTTTGTGCCTTACAGTATGAAGCATGAAATGTCAATAATCTGAGGGATCCAAAGTCCCTAAACATGTTGTTCCTACCCCTAGAGGAACAAGGTCAGCAAACCACAGCACTTTAGATCAGTTCTCCACTGAAAAACACTCAAAAACAGGTCAATTTTGGATCATAGCAACTGCTCCACTGAGCATCTGCGTTGAATGTCAACTGCTCCATGGTGTACCTGCGCTGAATGTCAACTTCATCAAAGGCTACCTGCGCTGAGTGAGTTTGGACATGTGGAGGAATCTTTCCTCAATGTGTCAGTGCCCAGGAAGCTTCCAAAATGACACTTGGATCAAAAGATTCGCCTAAGTGAAGAGTAAGAGGTTCTAAAACTCCGAGTGGAAGGTAGAATCTCCAAGTGGACTCAAGAACTGAAGAACAACTGGGGTTGAAGAGGACAACAGTCACACATCAAGCTGACTTATCTTCACTACAAAACTCTATATAAGGATCTCATCCCATGGGATCTGGAGGCTGGAATTTTGTGCAAAGAATTGCTGTTGGTTTACAGTTGAGAGTATTGGGTGATTGCTTGAGGGAGGTGAAGAGGAGATTTCTTTCCGTCAGGAAGGTGATGCTGGATTGGGCCTCTTATGGTTGTATCACCGCCTGAACCTTACTTTCTTCAATTAATAAAGCATTTGAGGTTCTTCTATTCGCATGTGTTTCAATGATGTATTGTCTTACTTGCATATTTGATTTATGCTAATCCTTGAATCGATTATGAATGCATGCTTCTTGTAGTTTCCTTTTCTTGTCTTGTTTGCAGGATCTCGTGTAGCTGGGCCCGTAAGAAGACTTGGAGCTGGGAGCAAGCGGCTAAGAGAGAAGATTGGATCGACCATTTGCGCAAGACATCGGTAAGTGGATCTCTTCCTTTCCTCTTTTGCATGTCATAAAGAAGTAATCTTAGATAGCTTTGCTTTGACTGTTGCTAAGGAACTATCACCCTTAGAGTGGGATAGGGTCATTCCGTGTTGGATACTTTTCCCCACAACAGACTGGCGACTCCGCTGGGGATCGTGTCTTGTTAGTAGCTTGTGTTTCTTGCTATTCATTTCCTAAACAAAGGGAGTACCAAATCGAACTACATTTGAATCCTTCAAATGCAAAGTAGAGGGCAGCTACTCTAGCTCAGTTCTGGGCATGTTTATGATTTGAAGAGCTGATCCACAAGGAATCTTATTAGCTCTTTGTGATAGTGTTCATCTTCCTTTAATCATCCTCTAGTATATACCTGGTTGATAGCCTCTGATTTGGCCTAAAACAGTTGATTTTTGAGCAATCTGTGACCCGGAACCAAAGAGAGACAAAAGTTTTCTCTTCAGTGCAGCTGCAGTGAAGGCTCCCTGCGTTGCAACGCAGGTCCCGAAGGGGCTACCTGCGCTGAATGTCAGATTGACAGTGCAGAGCCTGCGCTGAACCAGTTTTGCATTGTGCAACTGGGGTTCCCTGCCTTCTGTTGCCCAGTTTTCAGTATTGTTTTTGCAGCCTGTTGTCAACCTGTATACCCATCTAAAACTATCTTTCTTTGCCATCATTCCGCCTCAGTTGTATGAAGAAACCGTGATTGTTCTTATTGTATTTCTTACTTTCATTCACAGTTTCCCGTAGCGAAAGTGAACTAGTCTTGCTGTGGCCTCTTGGATCTAGACCTGTGATAAAGTGTCGTTTTGATTCTAAGAGTTAGTTTATTGCTGTTCATAGCTGCTTGAGCATTTGCTTTCGTTATATGGTTCGGATTTCAATATTTCCTGTGTTGAAACGAGTGAATCTTAAGGTGTTCTTTTGATTATTAGACAAAAGCTTGTTTGCTTTTGCTTGAAATTGAATTCGAAATTATACAACAGCTTTCTTTTTGTAATACATCAACATTAAGGGAGAAGAAAAGAAATACTTGCATTGTGCATGTGCATTTTGACAGTTTGCATGTCGATTTAGGAAAAGTGCATCAGTGTGTGCTCTATGATCTGTTTGAAAAGATGATGTCTTTCTTTTCCCTTAGTAGTTAAGATTTTCATAAGTTGAAAGAATTGAAAAAGCTTGCTTATCATTCTTAGACTGCATTTAGGAGTTGTATCATACATCACGTGGTGATCCATAAAGGCAAACTGCTAAGCAAGATCAACCTAAAACGAACTGAATTTACATAACAACGCTTTGAAACATAACGAAACACAGTAGAGGTCTAGGTAGAGACGTGTTCCGGCGTCGTTAAACATAGTGACTGTCGATCTCTACGAAGGTGGGTGATTCCTCCTGAGGGACGATAGCACTAATATGGACTTGTGCTCCCGTGTACCGTCGCGTATATTGGGAGACCCCTATAGGAACAAAGCCTTTATCCATAGGAAGCCATGTCGGCCGCCCTACTGATCGCGATGCAGTGAACACAACATTCACGAAGATCGACCACTCGTACCGTAAAACGTATTCTGTGGTTTCGCGAAAGGTTTGGCACACCCTCTGCCTAGAACTCCAGAGTAGTTTCTTTTGGCCTTTTTCAAACTCTATAACTGAAAAAGTCCATCCGAGCATTTGTCACTTCGGGCTCGTTAATACATCGAAGGGGACTAGAGTCATCTTTAGCTTTTTCTCGACTCTTAAAAAGTGAAAAAGCAAGTTGTGTCTAAAGCGTCGTCATATAAAATTCATTTTAAACGGAACATAATCACCCCTTATTCCTGCGTTGATCTTGAGGTTGAGAACATGGAACACACCAACCAAGGGATTCCACATGATGGGAACCCTAGCCCTTTCTCCTCTTGGGGAGAAGTTGGTGTGCCCTACATGGCCACGTTGTCGCTTCCAGGGCTGACAATTGGCCTGCCAGTTTGGCTATTCTCAACCACTGTAGTTCAGAACACCACGGTTCCTGAACAGTCGAATCAACAGTTAGACCAGTCTAGAGCTGCCCTCCAACCTTCCACTTCTTTTAAGTCTTCCTCCGATCCTTCCCCTTCGAAAGGTAGAGCCGCCGAGTGCAGAGCTCCCGCGGAGAAGAAGGAGACCGATCTTCCCTCTTCGAAAGGTAGAGCCGCCAAAAGCAGAGCTCCCGCGGAGAAGAAGGAGACCGATCTTCCCTCTTCGAAAGGTAGAGCCGCCGAAATCAGAGCTCCCGTGGAGAAGAAGAAGGAGAAGAAGAAGAAGGAAAAGAAGCAGAAGGAGCCAAAGGTGGCTGGGGGCAAGCAAAAGAAATCTAACCAAAATCCACACACAGCACAGACCGGGCCTAAGTCGCCATGTGTCATATGTGAAGGAGACCACTTCCACCGTGATTGTCCCAGTATTCCCCGAATACTAAGGGACTGGTCCCCTCGTTTGCACAGTTCAGAAGCATCAACCTCTGACAGCCAGGTTGAATGCTTACCATCGACCAGCAAAAGTGAAGGTTCTAGACAACGAGGGGGAACGAGATTCCCCTGCGAACTGTGTGAAGGCAATCACACCCTCCGCCATTTTCCCTTTTTAGACGAAGCAAAGAGAGTTTTGGAAGATCAACCGGTTGCACCGTTGCTACTTCCTCCTGGATACCAAAAACTCGCGCCAAGTCCTTCGTTGGTTGAAAATACAGCTGCCCCACTCAAGAGGTCAGCTGAAGCGTCAATCACTGAAAATGAACCTACTGAATCCGGACCGGACGAAAGTCCAAAGGTCGAAACGGCAGTTGACCCGGTTCTCCCTTCAGAAGTTTCGTCTTCAAATGGCACCGTCACTGAAGAATCATCCTCAGATGACACCCTCACCGAAGAGAATAAGGATGACACCATCCAGAATAAGGATGCGCCCACTCCTTTATTGTAGGAAGGAGCATCGTCAGGATCATATCCGGCCGTATATTCGGTCCCACCACCAAGCAACCTGGTTGTGTCCTTTGATTGGAACCAACTAGGCAGACCCCGGTTGCCAGCCAGTATACCATTCAGAATCATAGTCCAAATATACAGAATGGTGATGGCTGGAACTATCATTGATGAAGGGGCATCTGTGAGTATCCTATCCTCTACTGCTTGGAAAGCACTGGGTTTCCCGGCGCTTTTGCCCGAGATAAGGAATCTCTCGGGTTTCGATAAAGGAACCAGTCGACCATTAGGGATTCTACCTAATGTGCCTATTACCTTGAAAGGGAAGGCTGTCAAGATGAACTTGATGGTCGTCCAAGGACCCTTGGATTATAACCTACTCCTTGGACGAGACTACATATATTGCATGGGAGCAATAGTCTCCTCACTCTTTCGAATAATGTGTTTTCCACACGAAGGAAGAATGGTCAAGCTCGTAGACCAACTTTCATTCCCGGGATCACGCATCGCAAATAGTCACATACCTATCCTGAATGGTCTTTTCGATCAAGAAAGGTCTCCACCCCCGGTTCTTCTTCCTGATAAGTGTGAGTGATTCGGGAAAGTAGGGCTGGACCCCAGGGGGCATGCATCCTGGTCTGCTTTGGGCAGAGAAAACCTGGGGTGTAAAGTAGAATTTCCGCGGGAGAATATGACTAGTCTGTACCCCGTCCCCTCCTTCATCTTCGTAAAAGAAAGAGTCGGCAAGTACTCTCATGAAGAAGAAGGGGCAGTTAGGAATGGGGTTGTTCTGGAAAAAGATTCTTTTGTTAAAGTTATGTGGGAGGACGGGGGCCCGTTACTCACCCTTGTCTATCTTAGGTAGAGCCGCCGAAAGCAGAGCTCCCGACGAGAAGAAGAAGGATTCCGATCCTTCCTCCTCGAAAGGTAGGCATCGCCGAAGAAAGATTTTGTTTGAAAGGATTAGCAGAATAATCTTTGGGTAACCTGAAAGAGGTAAGCCTCACCCGTTAAAAACAGGGTTTTTTGACGGATAAGTAGGGGCGACCTTGAAATTAGACTTTATACCTGGGGGCATGCAAACCTCTTGGAATGCAAGCATGGGCGGCTATTTTGTTTTTTAGTTTTTTAGGTCCTCCCTTTAAACCTGTAGGTCTAACCCGTTAAACTCGTAGGATTAGCCGATACCCAGCTTGCATAAAGAGAGGATATGGAGCAAAGCGTAGTGAGATGAAGCTCCTTAAAAAATAGCGAGCTCTAGGAGACCTTCCTACTTTATGACTGGTAAAAACGAGCAGTTTTGGCAAAGTTCATGCTCGTTAAAAAATAAACGCAAGACCGAGCAGTTTTAGCAGGGGTTCATGCTCGTTAAAAAATAAATGCACATGTGAGAAAGCTTCCCCCAGAGTTCAAGCTCATCAAGAAAAAATGAACTGGTAAATAGCCATTTGAGACCGTAGATTCATCAGCCATAAAAACCTTGGTCGTGTTTGCACCGTCACCTCCACTCATCATTTGGCCGATCATTCACATCCACTTGATTGTTTACCTATTTTGAGGAATAGCTGCGAAGAGTGATTTCACTTAGCCATCCTTGTAACATTGCCGTGATTGGAAAATTCCAACCTGTACCTGGAATCTGCTGCTATCCCTGTTTATCACTCGTTCCTCAAAATACGAGTCTCCTTTGAGCTCTTTTCACTGACTCGTAAAACATGAAAAGTTTGTCAAGTTTTGGCCTTCCAGCGCTATCCCTCCTCTAGATTTTAATCTTTTTGGACCTGAGGGATTATTGCACAAAAAGATCGAGCGCTTGTCTAGTTCGGCTCGATAAAGCTATCGAACATTCATCCCTTCTGTATTGTTTTATACTTTTTCGGACTTAAGGGATTAGATGACGAAAAAGGACCTTCGGAGTTAACTTTATGTACCCTTTTTAGACTCTCTAAAAATGAAAAGGACCGAGTTGTCTTTGTCGCTAGGCTCGTTAAAAATATTGAATAGCAACAAACTTGTCTTTAGACGAGAACGAGTTTCCCTATCGCTAGGCTCGTTAAAACATAGCGATGGGCTTGCCCGAAGGGCAGGTTATAGAACAAGCAAATGTTATCCTCCTCAAGCTTGAAAAAAATAAAGAGGTACTGGTCAGAAATGACTGGGGAAAAATTGGGAGAACCTCAAAGCTTAATGGTAGCAAGTCGCTCTTGAACATGACACTTTTTCCTCCGTAAAAACATCGGGTTGGGTTGTTTTCATTCACCGGTACCTTCACCATGGTCTTGCCATACCATCCACATTTGGGGTAATGCTACCAATCCATCACATCAGTGTTGTTATATGTTCAAGAGATGTCATTCAGAGAGTGTCAACCGGGCCCCATCCACTGCCATACATCATCTTTCATCCTTTCATGACCGCCACCCTGAATCATATTTCACAGATCGTTTTCACCATCATCACAATTACTAGCTCCGTTCCGTGTCACTGATGTGGGATTCATTAAGGCCCTCCTTTGACAGATCGCTTCTTGTCGACATCAGCTCATTATCCAAGAAGTTGATCTAGGAACACCCCCTTAGTACTTTGAAGCTTGCCTGCCTCAATGGCAAGTTTCTCACTTCCGGCGACAGGTATACATTAATGACCTTCGACCAGGAGACTTTGCGTGGTGTTCGATGCCAAATCCTATATTCATGCCATGTGAATTGTGCTGTAGTACCTTGAGGGTCATCATCATTATCGGTGATTCCTCTCGCGCTTGTTAACAGTTTACATTATTGACTGGTAATCAAGCGATGTCTTTCCATGTTCGACTCCAAGAAATTCTCACATGGATCGACCTGTACTTAGAGTGAAGATCGGACAAGTTTGAAGACCCCGGATCTAGTTTCATCCATCCGGGCTGCGATATATATTCAGGAGATAAAGACATAGACATGTGTAGCAGATGATCATCCTACTAAAAGGATGATAATTTAAGCAGAGAATTATCAGTCTACTATCAGACGATCGTCTGTTTGTGTACATAAAATGTATTTATAAAGCTGAGCATGGGAAATGCCCGCATCAGCTAGATCGTGAAAGCAGTATGAAAAATAATGTATTGTATTGTATTTTGTTACAGGTCACCTCCCGACGATTGAATGAACTTTGGATCCTCCTAATAAAGCATTTCACCCGATAAACGACCTCATACTTTAGGGGGCAACTGTTATAGACATTTTTGTGCCTTACAGTATGAAGCATGAAATGTCAATAATCTGAGGGATCCAAAGTCCCTAAACATGTTGTTCCTACCCCTAGAGGAACAAGGTCAGCAAACCACAGCACTTCAGATCAGTTCTCCACTGAAAAACACTCAAAAACAGGTCAATTTTGGATCATAGCAATTGCTCCACTGAGCATCTGCGCTGAATGTCAACTGATCCATGGTGTACCTGCGCTGAATGTCAACTTCATCAAAGGCTACCTGCGCTGAGCGAGTTTGGACATGTGGAGGAATCTTTCCTCAATGTGTCAGTGCCTAGGAAGCTTCCAAAATGAGACTTGGATCAAAAGATTCGCCTAAGTGAAGAGTAAGAGGTTCTAAAACTCCGAGTGGAAGGTAGAATCTCCAAGTGGACTCAAGAACTGAAGAACAACTGGGGTTGAAGAGGACAACAGTCACACATCAAGCTGACTTATCTTCACTCCAAAACTCTATATAAGGATCTCATCCCATGGGATCTGGAGGCCGGAATTTTGTGCAAAGAATTGCTGTTGGTTTACAGTTGAGAGTATTGGGTGATTGCTTGAGGGAGGTGAAGAGGAGATTTCTTTCCGTCGGGAAGGTGATGCTGGATTGGGCCTCTTATGGTTGTATCACCGCCTGAACCTTACTTTCTTCCATTAATAAAGCATTTGAGGTTCTTCTATTTGCATGTGTTTCAATGATGTATTGTCTTACTTGCGTATTTGATTTATGCTAATCCTTGAATCAATTATGAATGCATGCTTCTTGTAGTTTCCTTTTCTTGTCCTGTTTGCAAGATCTCGTGTAGCTGGGCCCGTAAGAAGACTTGGAGCTGGGAGCAAGCGGCTAAGAGAGAAGATTGGATCGACCATTTGCGCAAGACATCGGTAAGTGGATCTCTTCCTTTCCTCTTTTGCATGTCATAAAGATGTAATCTTAGATAGCTTTGCTTTGACTGTTGCTAAGGAACTATCACCCTTAGAGTGGGATAGGGTCATTCCGTGTTGGATACTTTTCCCCACAAAACCCTCGTCTCCCAGGTCTTCCCCATGGCGAAGTAATCACACAATCTCGGCCTTTGCAAAAAATGAATCTCTGAGGCAAAGCGTCTATGATGTTACTTCAAATCCCATCTATGATATTGATAAAATGCCTTCATTACCTACTACATTAGGCACTGTTGTTTCATCCCCCTGTGGGCACGATACTCCCCCCTTAACTCCCATGAGGGCCCCTTTATCTGCTTATTCAATTCCACTCTCCATCTCTGCAATGAGCAACGTTTCTTCCCTAGCAAGTCCTGTTGTGAATAGTGACTCCTTCTGGTCTTCCAAACGCAGTTCTACTTCCCTATAATCATCTTTTCCTTGGTCCCCAATGGTGCGAACTGTCAGCTCTCTGTATCTTATCATGTCGCTGGGTATTCCCTGAAATGAAGAGAGGGTTTTTCATCAGCTTCATCTGGTTCACCTTGGCATCCCTGTTATTGGCAGCTTCATGTTGCAAGATAGTGAAATGTAGCATTTGGTGGCAATCAAATCCTTGAGAAATGTGGCGTTGGATATTCCATGAGTTGAAATCAATGTGCAAGAGATTCAGATGATGACAGAAAGTGATGAATGACTATTTCCTTTGTAATTAAACTAGTTCAGTGGTTGAAGTTCTCAAAATAATTGAGTGTATTGTTTTGTTTTTTTCCTCTTGCACATGAAGTTCAATTGGGTTAACTTCAACATTGGTGTTAAGCCCAAGTGGTTCAAGCCTCAAGGCAACTAGATAACTGTATGAATTTTACTTTAATAATCATTGGATAATGGGTTTCAGAGATGAACTGAGTATCCTGAAGTAAGATGCTGAAACTGCTTACAGAGATAAATTGAAAGTGTCTTGAAGTAAGATTTTAAACTGCTTTTATTTAATTAAAAGCTTGCTTTTCTTGTACATAGAATAGTCCAAACTCCAAAAGGAATGGAAATCTGTACCTCCACCCATATATATGTTATATGTTCCAAAAGGAATGGAAATCTGTACCTCCACCCATATATATATGTGGTGAGGCTTTGTTTTTACAATATAATGCATAAGTTGTAACTGTTTTCAGAGATGCGCTGAAACTGCTTTCAGAGATAAAACTGAAAGTGTCTTGAAATAAGACGTTGAAACTGCTTTCAGAGATTAATTGAAATTGTCTTGAAGTAAGATTTCAAACTGCTTTTATTTAATTAAAAGCT
The DNA here is from genome assembly GCA_031772625.1 of Pinus tabuliformis. Lineage (NCBI taxonomy): Eukaryota > Viridiplantae > Streptophyta > Pinopsida > Pinales > Pinaceae > Pinus > Pinus tabuliformis. The sequence goes on along the minus strand of CM062806.1, from coordinate 802,443,359 downwards.
TGTTTTTCTAAATAGTCCAAACTCCAAAAACATATAAAAACATAGAGTGGGAGTGGGAAGGCTGTTCACCCATATATATATATATATATATGTTATACATGTGGTGAGGCTTTGTTTTTACAATGTAGTGCATCTTTATTTATGTCAAGGTAAAAGAAATGCTACTACAACACTACTCCAATAATAGAGACTCTTGCTTCAGAAAAAAAAATGGTACATGTTATTTTGTTTTATAGAAGAAAGTGCTTCCTTCAACACTTATATAATTCATGTCCCGACATGAATGGGCAATTATAAGAAAATGTTTGCCATCGAAGCTGCATTCTTTCCTTTAATCACGAACTTGAAGCATTTTCTCTGGCTATAGGTTTTACTGGTATGACACAATTTTTTTATAGTAAGTTTCCTTACACACCTCCAACACGGGACAGTAGAATAAGCCTATAGGCTTAATGATAAATCTTTCACTTTCACAATAATTTGTCATATTAACCCAAGCTCAATAACAAATCTTTCACTTTCACACTAAATTTCCATAACGCTCCATTTCAGCGAACTTTCCAAGCCTTCATCAAATCCCTCATCTATGATACTCCTTTAGGAATTGTAAACATAATGCTAGACTAGTCCTTGCTTTCTTGCAGAGGAAGCCACCTCCCCTTTAACCAACTTATGTTCTTTGTTTATCCTTTGCAGATTGCATCTAGTATATCACTGTAAAGATTTCTACAGTAGTTTCCAACTTTTATTTCCCAACGTTCGGATATTGGCACCTAATGGTAGCAGTCCTTTTCCTTGTGTTACATTTGAGAACAACCCTGATTCCTAGCTTCTATTCACGCACAAACACCATTGATCAATTTACAGTTAAAAATACCACAAGGATTATACCTGTCTTCACCATTTCTCTCTATTGTTTGAACTTTGATTCCTAGCTTCTATTCACTCACAAAGACCATTGATCAATTTACAGTTAAAAATACCACAGGGATTATACCTGTCTTCACCATTTCTCTCTATTGTTTGAAAATTATGATAATATGACATGCTTTGTTTCACCCACATGGATGCAACTGATCTACTATAGTATCATATCTTCCTCCTCCCATATGCTAACTCATTTCTTAGTTCTTCCATATATATGTTTCCTAATAAATGCAATGAGAAAGAACCAAAGCATCCATGCTTACACTAAAATCATCCAAGGATGAAAAATTCAATCAGAAAATGTGCAATTGAATTCAAGCATTTCACTATTGCATTTGGGTCTGTGCATTTAACAATTGCATTGAAAATTCCCATAAGATAACTCTGCAATTCCTTATGAAAAAACTTGTTCTTCTCACAGTCAGATTTTGGAGGTAAAGCCATCTAAAGAAGCTGTTTAACTGTCCAAAATGATCCTCCACTCTGTCTTTTAATGATTGTTGGTTCAGGAAAGGTTCCAAAAGTATACATTGATTTCTGATTCACTGGGGTTTTACAAATAGAAGCTTGGCAGCAAGTGAAATATCAACACTCAATGTTATGGTTGTTTCTCCACATTGAGGACTAATCCTTTGTAGATCCACACAACTTTAGAATTTCAAGATTTGGGAGAAAAACATGGATGCACACTCCCCATCAAAATTTGGAGGATGGTTAATCAAAACAAGATCTCCATCATGGAGATGATGGTTAATCACTTCCCACTTTCTTCATTGCTTTGGAAAATGTATTCCAACAATTATAACGTCCCTTATCAACAAAGGTTCTACATTGTCCTCTGTTGATGATTTTCATCAGTTTGTTCATATGAACCTCAAGATTCTCTTGTACCTCAACGGTGTTCAAGCCCAAAGACATCTCTACAGTACCCTCACATATTGATATAACTAACAGTTGAAGCAGTTACTAACTTCACCAAGATCCATCCATGTGATTTATTGGAATGTTATACATACTTAGAAGCTAGAAGCATCATCATGAGGGCAAAGATTAATAGTTACAGTCTCTTCAAAAGGCTGGGACACCTCCAACACATTGGCAAAGTCAACTGGTCTTGAGTTCCCATGCTATTTGTTGTCATCTTCGTATGCCATTAGAATAGTGCAATCAATTTTAGAACTGAGCCTAGATAATAATTTCATGTTTTGTAGGCGATGAGACAGAGGTTGAATTATAATATTTTGTGTCCACATGATGTCAAGCATGAAGAGATGTTCCTTCACAGCTCTGGGGTATCCAGAAATTTGAACATCTAGACTTGAAAAGCAGTGATCTTTGTAGTGTGCTGCCCCCTAACACTCCCAAAAGTGTAACAACTTTAGTGTTGAATGAAGATTGTTTCACTGGAAGTCTACCTTTGCAGGTAGACCATCTCGATAACCCGTCAAAATTATTTTTAAGTGGTAACTCATTATCTATTGGGATTCGTTTTAACCTCAAAACTCTTGAAATGTTAAAGTATCTTGACATCAATTCCACTACAATTTCTGGTAACAATCCCTCCCTAGTTGGGGAATTTGTTAAAATTGATAGCACATGAATGCCAGTGCAACTTTCTTCTCTGAATTTTTCCATGCAGAACTTGCCCATCTTACCAATTTAATCACTTTGGATATGACTGAACGCACAATCAAAATTGTTGCCAAAAAAATTTGGGAATGGAGAGGATCAAACTTATTCAATGATGAAACACTAGTAAAAATTGGAACCTTAATTTTCCGATGAAAATTAACCTCTAAATAAGAAGCTTGAAGGATCATTTGTAGAGAGCGTTGATCATTTGCACAACCTTTTGTATCTAATGACTATATAAGTCATGGATTAAATGGGTGGATTCCCGTGATAATTGCCAGCTGTAAATTGCAATTACTATATTTGTCATTCAATTTAGTGTCTGTGCTACTCCCTGATGATTTCTTAGTTCTAGAGTCAATTCTGAGTTTTATTGTTGAGGCTAATCTTCTTGTTTAGGTACCATATTTTTCATTTAGTGCATAGTCTAGGCCCTCTTCCAGGTTATCCAAAAACCAGTTTCAAGCTATTTTCCTGAGGAATTGGGTAACCCATGTCTCACAACATTGGCAATTGATGCTAATAGGCTCTATGGACCGATACCATCAAAGCTTCCTTCACGTTTAACATAAAAGTCTATAAGTGCAATCCATGATAATAGGCAACATTGTTAGGAAAAAATCCCAATTCCTTCTCCAAAGTATCCAACATGTCACTAGTATCAATTTGCCAACTGATCTATTTTATGAATTATTGCTATAAGAAGAATACTTCCTCTAATAGTCTATTGTGCCCTGCACTTCTTGGCTGGAATCAAATCTTTGAGAGGCTCGTCTCCATTCATTGACAACTAATCTAGTTTCATGACCTCTGAATTCACTAGTCACTATTAAGTCCATGGGTCCACCAACCACTCTAATTATTGTTGCTATTAATTGATCAACGAAATTGGAATCCTATAGAATGTCAAGAATGCTAGGAGACTATGAAATTTTGGAATCTTTGATGTTATCTGCAAATGGAGTGGACTCCTACCCTACAAGAGCTATTTGTTGTCTTAGAGACTTCAAATTAAAGTTCTTTATATCTTTGTCATCAATGAACAAAAGTGCAAAACCCATTTTAGCAGATAATAGAATCTCTATCAGTCTAATTATGGTGGAATTATGACACCCAACTCTCCTTATATTTCCATGCCACACTACAATTGGAACTAAATCTAGAGTTCCATGCAAACATTTCCATGCAGTTTTGTTTACAATTTATCCAAGAATCAGAGCGCTTTGATGGGGTTCAGAACAATAGCTTTGACATAGCTTCATATGATGATGAAATAGCTTCTGCTAGAAATTCAACAACCTTAATAGTTGTCAATGTAGAACTAGGACATGTTTCATTAGCTTCAATAGTTATCTCATTTGCAAAACCCAGATATCATTATTTTTGCATCTCATAAAAGTTTTCCAAGACCTTTGCATTGAACATAGCCATATTTACAATTTTTGTTTACCATACATGTTGAATCTACCTGCAAACAAGTTTTGACCTTCACCTAAAGCAGATTTTGTTTTCATCAAAGGAATTCTAATTACCTTCACTTGAGAAATATCGGCTTCTTATTTTTCCTTATTTTTTTCCATGTTTCTGTTTCTGTTTCTAGTGCAAAGTGGCTAGTAGAATTATTTAATTATTCTAATTTGATGGAGTCAGATTGGGAATTAATATGAGAAAAAAATCGGTCCAATTTTTTATGACCATGGGGTCAGACAACACAAGTGTAATCAACAAATCTTTTCTAGAGCTTGCACTAAAATTGATCAAAGGCCAAAGCTTTGGTATCAAAATCCTCCATGAATAAGTTGGCAACCAAAAGAGAGAGTCGAGGACCCAAACTACATGTTTGCTCATAGAATTCACCTTGGAAGCTGAAAAAGGTAAATGTTAGGCAAAGTCCAACCAAATTGGCAGTGTCATCATCAGTAATCTGATTCATGATATATATATATATTTTATTTTTATTTTTTTGAAAAATTTGCCTATAAAGAAAATTTATATTCATTTGTTTTGGTTAAATTATAGAATAATAGTTAATAAAAATATAACTTAAATTATAAACGATGTTTCCTAAATTTTATGGGATTAAGATTAAGAAAATTTATGCTTTCAATTTCAATAAATATTTAGATATAAATATTTATTCATTCATTCATTCATTCATTCATATATATATAGATATATATATATATATATATATATATATATATATATATATATATATATATATATATATATATATATATATATATATATATATATATATATATATATATATATCGAAATATAAATTTTCTATATAAATAATTATTATGTTAATTTCAAGTTAAATAAATTCCATTTTCTTTTCAATTTCTCCTTTTCCCTTTTTTTTGCAATTTTTATGTGTGTTTTCTATTTCCATATTAAAACATACAAATTATTTTATATTTTTCTTGGTTTTAAATGTTAGGATTTTCGTTTTAAATATCAAGGCATGTTAATTTAATTTGTATTGAGAAATTATTGTTATATATATATATATATATATATAGGTTTTATAAGTGAAGAATTTTTGGGTTGATAATCGTCTAAAAAAGTCTTCCTCGTATTTTTGTTTCATCCTTTTTGTCCTAATCCTCACCGTGAGATCCATTGTTAGACTATAGGCCATTACCTTACCTTACTTGTTACAGGAGGAGGGTTGCGTTTCTTGTAGCACAAGGAGGACGAGGAGAGCATGAGAGGACGAGGAGGGCCAGGAGGAGGATTCCTTTGTTGACAGCTTTGCTCTGCATCTAGATCTGGCACCCCTTGCATCATAACCGATTATGTCTGGTAGCTATTAGTTATTAGGTTATGGTATACATTCTTTTGGGTTGCTAATCATCTCTCATCTCATATAAATATCTCAGATTTGCAGCCTTTTGCAGATTTTCAGCTTTCACATACGACCTTTGCCAGAAGATTGTGATACTTTTTATATGAAGTTTTATTTTCGTGAAGATTGTGATTATATATATATATATATATATATATATATATATATATATATATATATATTTATATATATTTATATATATAAATATATATATAAATATATATATATATATATATATATATATATATATATATATATATATATATATATTATATATATATATATATATATATATATATATATATATATATATATATATATTATTTTTGAAAAGTCTGCTTATAAAGAAAATTTATATTCATTTTTTTTTGGTTAAATTATAGAAAAATAGTTAATAAAAATATAACTTAAATTGTAAACGATGTTTCTTAAATTTTATGGGATTAAAATTATGAAAATTTATGCTTTCAATTTTAATAAATATTTCGATATAAATATTTATTTATTCATCTATATATATATATATATATATATATATATATATATATCTATATCTATATCTATATCTATATCTATATCTATATCTATATCTATATCTATATCTATATCTATATCTATATCTATATATATATATATATATATATATATATATATATATATATATATATATATATATATATATATATATATATATCTATATATATATAGGTTTTATAAGTGAAGAATTTTTGGGTTGATAATCTTCTAAAAAAGTCTTTCTCGTATTTCTATTTCATCCTTTTTGTCCTAATCCTCACCGTGAGATCCATTGTTAGACTATAGGCCATTACCTTATTTGCTACAGGAGGAGGGTTGCGTTTCCTATAGCACAAGGAGGATGAGGAGAGCACGAGAGGACGAGAAGGGCCAGGAGGAGGATTCCTTTGTTGACAGCTTTGCTCTGCATCTAGATGTGGCACCCCTTGCATCATAACCGATTATGTCTGGTAGCTATTAGTTATTAGGTTATGGTATACATTCTTCTGGGTTACTAATCATCTCTCATCTCATATAAATATCTCAGATTTGCAGCCTTCTGCAGATTTTCAGCTTTCACATACGGCCTTCGCCAGATGTTCCGCCTCTTTAGATCGTGAGTGTTTCACTCTTCTCCAGGCACTTCCCTGCTCTGCTTGTTCCCACGACTTGACAGAGGAGCTTGCGTCGCAGACTCTTCCTTGAAGGAAACTGTGATGGTTGCAATGATTGTAGGCCTATTTAAGGAACTACGGAAGCGAAATTGAAAAGGAGGAAGTGGGAAATCCATAGAGTGGACAACATTGTCCCTCCTACCTCTACCACTTCTGGTATTCGGGTAGTGATGAGTGGGGTAAATGAGCGGGTTGGGCATCTCAGTGGTTGAGTCTGGGGAATCAGAGGCGAAGTTGGTCGAAGCTTGCGAGCAGATAAAACCTCCACGAGTTCCTCCACGTTTATTGCATATGCGGTGCCTGAGGTGAGCCATGGCAAAGATGTAATCTAAATTGACAACAGAGGAATTGGATGAAAGGCGACGCTGAGCGTGAGCAGGGGTGGTCGGGCCACGATCTAGAAGATAATGATTGGAGCGTGAAAAATGGAAACCATTACCAAAATCCTAACAAGGACGAATCAGGCAGCGACTGCCTGTTGCAGTTCTGATACACAGTTCAGCTGCTTGCGGAGAACATACGCCATGGGGAAGAGGAGGATTAACAAAACGATCTGCAGGGGCCATGGTGTTGATGGAGGTGAGCTCGTCACAGCTTTCGGGGTCATTAATTATCGCCTGCAAGGTGTTTTTAATCCGCCTAAGGTAGGCTCTTAGGACGATGCAATTAGCCAGATGGCTTCCCATCCCGCTGACGGTCCGTCTTGTCATTTTAATTGCCATTGTTGACACCTGCATCTGGGTGCGTTTCCTCTCCATTTGCACTTTCCTTTTGCACCAGATCATTGAAATCCTGCAATTGATGTGTGTTGGCTATAGTGCTAAGAGCTCCCACATGAAGAGTCTTACCACTATCAATGCCAATGTTTGCTAAGAAGTCTGCTACTTTGTTACCATTCCGACGAATGTGCCTGATGGTAACTGCTTGATGAATGAGTAGCCACTGTTCAATCTGTTCCAACCTTTCTGCCAATCTCCAACTGCTACCCACTTTGTGTGTTGGAGTTCCCTGTAAGATCTGATTGATCATGTTAATTAAAATCTGAGAGTCCACTTCAATTATGAGTGGGAAGAATCTATTGCTCTGAGCAAGGAGAAGTCCTTGCCATATTCCTTCTAATTCAGCTGAGTTGTTTGTATCCCAACTGATTGACCCAATAAATGTTTGGAGAACATTTCCCTTGTGATTTTTGAATATTCCTCCGAATCTTGGTTTACCTGGATTTCCTTTTGACGCTCCATCAAAGTTGAGTTGTACCATGGGTGGTGGGGATGGAGTCCATTTATCAGGTGTAGCTTCAGATGGAGGGATTTTCCTTTGGTGTGCATGCTTATGGTTCCACTGAAGGTTCCAATTCACCCATATATTTTGTTCCTGTGGAGTGGAGGGGAAACCATCATCAAGCCAAGTTTGGAGCATCAAGGTTTCTTGTATGTTTTGACATATGTTGTTCCATAGAACTTCTATGGGAGAGGAATGGTCCTTGAAGATGCGACTATTTCTCTCTTTCCAGATTTTCCACATGAGGAAACCTGGTATTAGCTTTCATAAGGCATTTAATATTTTGCTTTTATAAGGGTGAGGTGCCCAAGAGTGAATAGTGCTGGTGGAATTCTCCTTATTTCATCCATCTCTTTGACATCTGAAGCTAACTTTCTCCCAAAGTCAGGTTGCTAACGGACATGAGTTTAGGAGATGTTCCTTAGTTTCTTCTACCTGTTTACAACTTGGGCAGATGGAAGGTCTGTGAAAACTTTGTTTCCTTATATTATCCCAAGTAAGGATTCTGTTTTGGCACAACAACTAGAGGAAGGTGGAGATTTTTGGCCAAATTAGTGGATCCCAAACTTTGTCCCAGAGGCTATCCTTGACGGTTTGGTCCCTTAGTATTATATGATATGCTTCTTGGGATGTGAACACACCTATCGTTTCATAACCCCATCTAATGATATATTTCTTATCAGAGTGGCGTATTTTCCTGTTTGAGAGTTCTGTGTCCAGGCTATCTTTGATGGACTGTGTGCCTTGCCCAAGCATGAGGTTCGAGCTTAGCCATTGTCTGTAACCTTGGGTGTGAGCTTCCTCCCAAAGTTGATTTACTTTAATCGTCGGTTTCTCTACCCAATCCTGAAGCTGGTGGGGTGTGAGTAGGTCCTTCAATTTGGGTCTTTGCTACCAGGAGTCCTCCCAAAACCTCGCATTATCTCCATTCCTAATTTCCCAAAAGTTGTGTTGTTGAATTAGATCTTTATGTTGTTTGGCAGCATTCCAAATTAGAGAGCCTATGCCAACTTCTTTGAGCCGAATTAAGTCATCTATTGGTTTATTATTAGCATACTTAGCTGTCCAGAGGATTGCCCAAGGAGTATGTGGGTTCGAGAGCCATTTCCACCAGATGCACACTCCCATGACCTCATTGCTATGTTGAGGATCCCATAATCCAGTGCCTCTAGAAGTTTTTGGGTGGAAAATTGTTTCCCACTTTACCAGAGCCCATTTTCTCTTTTGTTTCGTATTCCCCCATAAAAAATCCCATTGAAGATTTTTTATTGCTTTAAGAACCCATTTGGGTGCTACCAGTACTGAGAAAAGGCAGAGCAGAATAGATTGTAGCACTGCTTTGATTAAAACTAGGCAACTCGCCATGTTGAGAGCTCTGAAGGTCCATGAAGAGATACAGGCTTCCAATTTTTCTAAGAGTATTTTCCAAGATGAGTTCTTTAAGGCAGAGGTTGTCATTGGAGCACCAAGGTATTTGGAGGGTAGAGTTGCAATCGAGAAGCCTAGAATTTTGGCTATGGAGGTTTGAGTGATGGGAGGTGTGTGAAAGAAAAAAACTTGGGATTTTTATTTGTTAATGCAGGTGCCAAAGGCATCCGAAAAGTCAGATAAAATGGACTTCAATTTAAGGGCTTCTTGGACCGAAGGATGACCAAATAACATATTGTCATCAACGAATTGCTGGTGGGTGAAAGCAGGGGTATTCAGAAAAGAAAAGCCACATAATTGTTGGGTATGAAGGGCATCTTTGATGTAATGTTCAAGACCTTCCGCCATTATAACGAATAGAAAGGGTGAGAGAGGGTCCCCTTATCAGATGCCTCTGGACGGTTGGAAGGGGGTGGAAGGGATCCCATTGACTAGAATTGAGAAGAAGGTAGAGGTGATGAGACTCATAATCCATCTAACCCATGGGGGGATAAAGCCAAAGGCTAGTAGCATTTTTTTAATATATTTCCAGCTTAAACTATCAAAAGCTTTTGAGAGGTCGATTTTTAGGAGCATACCTGCCTTTTTGGACTACTTTAGGGAGTGAATGATTTCATGAGTGAGAATAATTCCATCGCTGATCTGTCAGCATATGAGTATAATCTGTCAGCATATGAGTACCAACTTACAAAATTATCAAGTTCAGTAAGGGGAGAAAGAATATCAGAGAAATGGATAAATCATGGATATCCATAAGATGCTAAAGTTCCAAGATTTATTCCCAGAGTGTTGCTTCAAGCTAGAAGGCCCTTATTTTTTCTTTGGATATGGTCAACTAGGGGTGCTTCATTTGTCAAGGAATTTTGGGGAATATGTTGGTCTATATATGCATAACATTCTTTGAAGAAAAACATTAGCTAGCTATGAATGGTCGATAATTGATGCACCTGAAAGTGAAGAAGGGAATGCATGTTATTGCATAGAAGCTCATGGACCCTCAAACTATATTGAAGGAGTGAGTGATCCACTAGATCAAGATTATGCAACTGATTCTGGTAGTTTATCAAAAACAAGAAGAAGAAGAGGACATAATTATTAGAACTCTAGTATTGGTTACAAAACACAAAATCATGATTTACAGTCTGAAATCAACGCAAAATTCCTAACAATTAACAATATTGGCACTCTTTTCTGCATTCATGCAATGCAGATAGAATATGGATGTGAAGTATTTAATTTTTACATTTATTCTGAATTTTTTGTTCCACTGGATTTTTCCAAATGTGTGATTTTCTTTTTGAGTAATGGATTAATGGAAAGCTTGAGTTTATGGTGCATACATATGGCATGTATATCCCTCTGATTAGTTATGAACAATAGATGATGATAATAGCAATGCATTTCCCCACAACATATCTATAGTTTATGGAAGGATAATACCTAGGAGATGCTCCTAGATAATGCATTCACTTGCTCACGAGTTTTGTAGGTTCTTAAATTTTCTGATATGGTAGGTGGTGAAACATTCAATCCATCATTTTTTGGGTATGCATGTGGAGTTGTAGAGGAGCACATTATTGATGATGATGCATTATGATCAAAGGAAGTAAGGGTTCAAGAGTGGTTGGTAAAACTAGTTATGTTGTCTCCTAAGTATTTCATTCTCTTACCTTGCAGTGAGTATCTCTCCAATTTCTGGATTGATTTTGTAGGTTCTTACACTTGTTAATATGGAATGGGGTGAAACATTTGATCCATCATTCCTTGGATATGGAGGTGAGGTTGAAGAGGAGCAAATTGTTGATTGATATCATTTTGATCAATAGATCACATAGTTCCAGATTAGTAAAACTGGTTAATGTTGTAATTTTTTTATGGAAAGAGCAGTTATCTTCTTGGGTTGTGCACCATTACTAGTGTTGTGCTAAAAAGAGATTTTAAAAATAGTGATGACTATATTCAATCAGGTAGTCTACAATTGCCTAAGATCACTAGTCACATGTGTGATAAATTAGGTTTCCATAATATTATGAGGTGTGCTAATGATTACATGTTAGATGAGATGGAATGCTCTATGCACGACACATTTATCCACTGTGAGGAGGACAATGGAATCTAATGTAGAAATCTGAGCTTTTATAGAGTTTTTCTTTATTGGCTTGATTAAATTATTATCTTCTTAAATATTGATTTCTTCATTTATCTACAATTCCATTATTTAGTCGATATGCTTGCTTTCTTGATAGATAATTGTTGATGGTGGTGTTTTTGAAGCAACTTATGAGTGCATAGAGAACTTGGTAACCATATAGGTTCTAGGGGAATCTCTTTTGATCACATCAAGTTGAGTGCATAGTCCTTGACTTTGATGGCTTGATTAAATTATTATCTTCTTAAATATTGATTTCTTCATTTATCTACAATTCCATTATTTAGTCGATATGCTTGCTTTCTTGATAGATAATTGTTGATGGTGGTGTTTTTGAAGCAACTTATGAGTGCATAGAGAACTTGGTAACCATATAGGTTCTAGGGGAATCTCTTTTGATCACACCAAGTTGAGTGCATAGTCCTTGACTTTGAATGCTACTTTTGCAATTTTTTAGTTTTTTGATTCACAATCTCAATTTTGTTCAATATCTGTCTGCCTCTATTTTGTTTCTGAAATGCAGATTCTTTTTGGGAATGATGTCTTCTTGACAGGTTGTTGTTGCTGTTTATGTTAGAGTAACTTTATCACTATACTTCGGGAACTTGGCAACCACTTTATATTCTAGGGAATCACTTGCTATTTAGAGTTTGGAGAATCTTTTTTGATCATTTCAAAGGTGTGTGCATGACTACTTATTCTGCAGAGTATTGAAATGTAGGTTCTTGCTGTGAATGTTGCAAAAGATGTCTTTATTAATTCTTATTTTCAATGACCATTTACATTTATGCCTTACGGCGTTTCCTTTGCAACATCTGGTGCAAATGCTAGTTTATTTTTTCTTGAATATTTATTTTTTATTTACAATATATAATATATTACAATTAATTAAAATAATAATTATTTATAATTATAATTATAAAATTTAATTAATAAATATAAATTTATTTACGTAATATTTTAAAAACTTATATTTAAATTTAATTATTAACCTAGAGAAACTACACTTTTTCTCGGGCATGTGTCTAGCGCCTCGATCATAGGCATATAGGTTTTTTTAAATGTTTTAATTATGCAAATTTTTTCTTGTTTTAAGAGACAAATCATTATATTAATAATCCACACTTTCTCTCGGGCATGTGTCTCTCGCCTCGATCATAGGCATATAGGTTTTTTAAATGTTTTAATTATGCAAACTTTTTCATGTTTTAATTGACAAATCATTATATTAATGATCCAGTTTGTCTTTATAATCATTTTTTAAACTTTTTAATGGTTTTAGTCTTTTAAAAGATCCAACTTGTATTATGCCTTGGTCAAACGATCCAACTTGTATTACGCCTTGGTCAAATAAGTGTTTGGCAACAAATACTTTGTTATATTAAATATATATTTCATATATATGGAAATTGAATAGTTATTTTTTTTTAATATGAAGGGGTGTTTTTAAAGTTGGGGAGATATTATAGTGAATTAAAAAAATATTTTCATTAAGGGTTAAATAAAAAATAGGTTGCGGGTTATATTGAAAAATAATAAAAAAAATAAAAATAATAAGATTAAATTTAATTTGTTGTTTTAATAAAATTATAAATAATTTTTTTGGAAAGAATTTGTAATATATTTTTGAAATTTGGTTGACGTTTCGAATCAACTTATGTGGTTCATCTTTAGGTCAAAGGTGAAAAAATCATTCTTCTCAAATGTTTAAATAGCCGAGTAGCATCTATGTCTTAACGGCTAATTTCAGACATGGATGTTGCTCGACTATTTAAACATTTGACAAGATTGATTTTTTCATCTTTGTCTTGAGGATGAACCACGTTAGTTGGTTCGAAACGTCGACCAAATTTAAAAAATGTGATTAATCCTAAGACAATTCTATTATCAATATGGATCACAAAAGTCTAGGATCTAACAATTTGAAATATATATATTGTATTAAAATAATGATTATTTTCTTTTTGTAAGGCAATTATGGTTTGTGGTCACTCAGCGGCCACTACATTCATGGGCAGTAATTTACACAGATTCATCAAAGACAACTTAATATATCGAGCCTAACCCCAAGGGCATCGAGGAGATTTGACCTCCTCACCTCCCAATAGGCAAAGTACTTAGCAACGAGGGGATATTGATTATTTATATTTGTAATCATGGTATTTTATAATTTATTATTTAAATTTAATTAATAAACATATAAGAATATTTCTATATATAAAGATGTGAAATATATATAAAATATAAATAATTTACATTCATTTAATCATATAAATTAAAATAATGATGATTCATATTCATAATTATGGTACTTTAGAATTTCATATCTAAATTTAATTATTAACATAAAAAACTACACTCTCTTCCCCTAAAACAAAAATGCCAAGTGCACATGTATGTAACTATATGTATTATTAAGGTTTTAATAAAACCAACCTAGATCCATTTTAGCTTCTCTGTACGCTTGTGATGCAGACAAGGTATAGAGAAGTTGTAGATTATTTTTCATTCTTTTGGAGGACCAAAAGTTCCTCAATGGGGAGGATTGATCCAAGTGACTCTAGACACATGCAAGAGTCCAAGAGGACTCAGGAAGGGTCAAAAATCAAAGTGTTTGGATTATTCTCAAACTAGTTTCATGTTGAAGATCTCGTCGTCGTGATCGTGGTGGTGTGAACGGTTCATCAAATTGAGTCTGTATGTGAAAGTTAGGAGCAATCAAAGTTCAGGGTTGACTTAGGTGACTGGGCAGGCTTAAGGACACAGCAATTTGGACAAAATCCGGCCACCAGATTCTAGCCAACCTGGGCTAGATTTTTGATTTTGTGGCCTACTTAAATTGACTCCTACGGTCAATTTTCTGAATTTTCCAAATGACTAATTATTTTATATATAATATAAAAATATAAAAAATATATATTTTTGGGGTGGCAAGACACCAACCCCGCCACCCCCCAACGACCCACTATACTTATGCATTGATTAAATGGAGCCAGCGAGGATTGAACCCGCCCGGCCCACGTGGGCCGACCCCACCGGGCAGCCCCATGTGGCATACACCAAAACCACACACCAAAAAATCCACCATTTAACGTGCTCCACTCAAATGGTCACCATGTATTAACACTTAAACAATATGCCAAATTTTGGTTACCAAACAAAACAGTGCGCCCAAAAAAAAGTACATGCGAATCTTGTGGGGAGGCGGGATTTGATCCCCTAACCTCCCCTTAACAAATATGCCCAATTTTCCAATGCACCAAACAATCTTCTTTGGGAAGTCCATCAACAGATTGCCATATAAACCAATTTTTCTTAGTGCACCTAGGGGGATGGAGGCAGAACGCGGCACGCAGTCCGAGGCATATGTATTTTTTTTTTTACTTTTTGTAGGTGGAACCATGAACCTAGGAAAAAGCAGGTGAAACCATGATTGAGCCAAATTCTCAAGAGGGCGAAATTTTCCCAGTGTCCAAATTGGACAAACTTTATGTCGATCATACACCTCCCAACGACACGAACCTGATGGCGTAGTCAGAATTTTGATCTGAGCAGCAAATTTTTAGACGACCCAAAGGAGGGAATCTTTGAGGAATCTAGGGGAATCTAAAAGATTCATATAGCCCTAGATTCTCGCTTTGTCAGAATTCAAAAATTTGACAGCAAGTTTTACCCTATTCGATGCCAAAAATCTGATGTTGCATTCAGATTTTCCATTTGATCATTCTATTTTTTGGCCATTTTTCAAAGTGGAGTGCAGGTGTCAGCATTCATGTGCGAGCAATCATTTCCATGCTATTCGACGCCGTGAGATTGATGGTACGTATAGCTTCAACAATTTGACATCCTTTTCTTCAGATGGCCCCAGGATGTGAGGTATATGCAGTGTGTTCATGTACTTCTTTTTGATATGAGATGCATCGTGCTGCATAGATCCCTGTTTGATGTTTGAAGTGGGATCTTGTTTTCTTACTTGTTTCATGATTCCTGCTTGATGTGAAACAGAGTCATCTGTGGGATGTACTTGTTGTCATGATTCATCATGTTTTGTTTGAGATCCCTTTATCATCATGTTGACAGGATACTCATGTGTCACCATGTATGTTTGCATTGAGATCCCTTAGATGCCATGTTGGCAGGATGTTCATTATCATCATGCATGAGTTTGTGTCATACTAATAGGAGTCTTTTTGTGCGTGAGAGTTTGTGTAGTGGAACATCTCGTGGATCCAATCCTGCGTGAGGGCATTTTCCTTGTATGATAGCGATGTCACCACCTATGAAAATCATTGTTATTGACAACACTTAATGCAACGGCCTAAACCATCTTGACATCGGGGCCCAGAGACGTAGACCCTCATGGACGAACTACGTTATCAATGTCTTGAATTTTATGTTGTTGATGATTGTCATGTTCCTTCTTCTTTACAGCATGCATTTATGTCCCTTTATGCTATTTTAATTGCAATTCTAATCACATCATGAAAGCAAAAGATCTTGGTTAAATCTGGGAGTTGAGTCAACTCGGATCAATGTGTCACACTTTATGAAACCTAAATTAATAAATTAGCACATAATTTACCCACTTCCTTTTGTTTAGTCATGGGATATAGAATATACTTGATTTGGTATAATGGTGATAAAGAGTCAATATGGAACCTAAATTAATGAGAGTGGTTGCATGCGCGGCAAGTCCTTGCCGTTGCTTTTGCATGAAAAATATTTTAGGTGATCATTGGTACTTTGCATATACTAGGAGAGATGTACTATTGGATTGGACTCTTGTGATAGGATGGGGAAACCCTTAAACTATTGAAAATCATCCACCTAGAATCTTAAATTCATGTAATTAGATACAACACCTACATTCAGTAGAAGGAATTAATAGCTTAGAAGCCTCGAGAGATACCAGTATAAACATAATGAAATACTTAATGAGCGAAGGAATTAATAGCTTAGAAGCCTCTAGAGATACCAGTACAAACATAATGAATTACATAATGAGCTACTATACATGGAAAGAGGTACTAAGACCGATTAATGAGCTACTATACATGGAAAGAGGTACTAAGGCCGATTACTTATACTAATACAAGTAACTGATTACTATATACTAGTACATTATGCTCAATAATCACATTGTAAGTCACTAATTAGGATGATACACCAGTCATACATAGCTAATACCATAAAGTCCATGATTTTGAAATACAACCATTCTTTGTCTCCATAAGGGTGGTCCAGCTATTAGTATACTTGTTCCAGTAAGAGAGCAGAACTAGTATTTTATCCCCCCCACAAATTGATTAATAGCTTTAAAACAAGGACTCTATAACTGATATTAACAAAAGACAACTATCAAATCATAGAATGAACTTAAATATATTGGCAAGAAAAAACACCTACAACACGCTTTGGGCTTCCAACAGGCTCTACAGTCACAATGGTAGGGAAACTAGATTTTGTAGCTTCGATATATGTGATTATACTTGGTTCAAAAGTTAGTTCATTATTATTTAGCGGATTGAGATCATTAAGCATGCAGTTCAATGGTATCTTCTCAATAGTCTGATCCTTGTGTATTTCTGCAAGAGGCGATGATAAGCTAAAAATTGTTCTTCAATCTACTGAGAGCGACCTAGCTATTCCTTTGCTTGAAAAGTCGGATAGATTTGGCAATAGTTCACAAGCTAATCATAATAGAGCATTATTGTCCAACATTGAAATATAGCTTTGCAATAGAAAGGGAAATATGATTAGTTGGAATATGCAATTATCTCAATTACCATTAGAATGCATGTATAGTAAAAGGAAAGCATCTTGTAATTCAACATAATAATAAAAAAATACATACAAGATATTTGTTGGATGGTATATATAAATTGTACCTTTGTAAAGAACTCCTCCAAGTGTTTGGCAAGGATAGAACCATAACTAAAAAACTGCCACTTTGTAGCCGACATCTGAATGAATGGAAAAAAAAAAAAAAACTCCATACTGTCAATAAACAAAATCTGCACTATATATAGTGCTTTTAAGGAATCTTATTAGTCCCTACCATCTGGCATTTGGCAGGGACTATAGTAATCGAACAGGTCTGAGTTAGCATTAGTTCTTAGTCGCTGCCCGATGTTATTCGGTGATTATCATAAGGTTTGCAAATTCCCTGTGCGGGGATGTGCCGAGATAGCCTAAGTTTCATTTCCACCTGAGGCTTTGCCATCTTATTTGGCCTCTTCCCGAGGCGGAAGAGGCTCGAGCATAGCTTAAATTTCTTTTACGCCCGGTGCATTATCGCTAACCGTCAACGGTCTCGTTTTAATGTTAACATTAATTCGATTCGTATTATCTACAGGGGTATGCTAAGGTTTGGTAAGGTTTGGTGTTCCCTGTTACAAGGTGGTGCATGTATGTTGTTGTTGAGGTGCCAATGGTTGAAGTTGGCAGCTGGTGCATGCCATGGTTCAACAGCTGTTAGTATAAGGTGGTTCCGAGGTACCTTATATTGACCGGTTGTAACAGTGGGAAAGGCAGTGAATTGCACTGTTCAGTACAAAGCAGCTGAAGCAAAGGTTTACTCGGGGTAAGGCGGTGGAACTGCTCGCTAGGTGCTGCTTCCTCGGCCCTTGTTTATGGTGACTCGAATGCAACCTATGCCTCTGTGCAGCAGCTAATAAATGTCACAAAAGTTATTCTAATTAGAATAATGTCACAGAGCAGATTGCAGCAGCTAATAAATGTCACAAAAGCTCTGGTAGATTCCAGATTCTAATTAGAAAATCTTACCTTTGTTGCAGGCTCTTTTTTGCAGGCTTCTTTTCGCAGAGGCATTCTCTTCCTATCTTTGTTGCAGGCTCCTTTTTGCAGGCTTCTTTTCGCAGGTAATACCTGTCCTTTTCCAGCTTCTGTCCTTTTCCTTTTTTCTCATAGTGGTCAGCAAACCAAAATCAAAGCTTCTAATTCAATCTTACATTGTTCCGGCAACTCTGGTGTTGATGTGAGTTTTCTTGTCATCGAATAGCCTAGCCAACCCAATCTGCGATCTTAGGGTTCAGAGAGTCATCCATCAGAATGTTACTGGCTTTGAATGAGCAGAAAATGAAAATTTTCAATTCAGAGTATCTGATGCACTTACCTAATAAAGCTTGATCGAGACTCTTGTTCTCCAAGTACTCAAAGACCAAGAGCGTCACTGCCACCATTTCACCATAGGCAGATAGGCCTGGGACCAGAGAGATGCTGCCCGACCCACCCACGAAGCTTCCTGTCTCTTTCTTGTGCCCACTCTTTCTTCTGCCCGCACCCTGCACCATCGTATGCTGGAGAGAGAGAGTTTCATTCTTTCTCTACATCCACTATGTTGCTACGTTGCCTGAGCGAGAGGTTGCCTGAGCAACGATCAGTTCGCCAAGTATGCCAAGTATGGCACCTGCACAGTCCGACAGAAAGAAGAGAGGAGAGAAAGACCCGTTCATTCATACACAAATCTGCTTAGATTTCTCTGCATATTGTATACTGGTAAAAGCACAAAACGCGCACCAATTCAGCTATAAAAGCAGAAAAGCACAAAACTTCTTGGATTGCTCTGACTTTTGTATACCGCCCATTTAAGCTACAAAAGCACAAAAGCACAAAACCGCTTGTATTCCTGTGAATTTTGTATACTGCCTAATCTTTTGTAGAAGCCTTGAGCTGCGATTCAATGACGGTGGATTTGAAGATCAAACAGGTCTTTTTAAAAGCGGACATGAGAAGGAATTAGAATACAAATTTCAATTTAGTATTTGCACTTTGTGCCCAGACCGAACTTGAGACTAGGGATGGCAACTAAAACTATCAATATCTGGTGGAAATGTCAGAAATCAAATACAGTATGGGGAACTTGTAGATTAATTAGAGCAACGGTGTGTCGTCCATGGAAGTCTTACTTTAGGAGCTACCTTTGCTTCTGTCCCAGCGTCTGTAACCTCTGTCGTGGCCTTGCTCCTGCTTCTGGAACTTGCTACATCTGGTGGAACTACTCGCTTTGATTTTGCACCTGAAATGCCAGAGTGTTTGGTATACCGCTGGTACTTTGTGAGATGGCGGGTAACTACTAGCCGGGTACTGGAAAATACTGCTCGGTGATTTCTTCATGCCAGAATTACTCGAGCCACTTCATTTGCGTCTTGGGCTGTTACAATAAAGTTGGTGAGATGAAAGCGAGCATGCAAGCCACCTGTTATGGCTCTACCTCTTGCCTAACATCCTTCCCAATGGAGAGTCGACCATAAAATTTTTGCATGCAGAATATACGAAACGTGGCTACGTTCCCATTCAACCTATAAGGCCCCCGTTCAAACACCTTACCCCATTCTATGTATATGTAACAAGAGCTATACTCGTTTTTTCATCTTTACCATATTTTATGCATCTACAGTGGTTACGAAGTGATAAATTTGCACATCCATCAATAAAAATACCCATGTAAAACGAATTTGAATAAGAAATCATTCAACATAATTGCGTCGAGATATTATTGATTAGCGCAGGCGTGTTAAAATGTAGAAACTGTTATTAAATTATAAAAGGAACTATGCTCACTTGATATAAAATTGAATCCTAACTTTTTAATTATATATGTCATAATCGATTTCATCTCGTCACTATATTGCCACTTCTAAACATAAATCATCATGCATGTATAACAGTTTGCTTGAGTTGATTATATTTATGTCAAGTTTTCTTTCGTCGAAATATAAATAATATAAGAAATATTTATAGCGCTTCTTTCTGGTTCGCAGTGTTTTTCTAGAGTCACCGCTGGCATAAATAAAGTTGCAGACCTGCAATTGCACTTCTGGAGAGAAAAACTTGCGAGAATTCAAGTACCCCGAGACTTTCACAGCAAGCTTGTCTACGCTCACAGAGGACGAGGCCAACAGACGGAAATCTGCAATTCCATGCCACCCAATTCTGTAAATCCGCGAATTTACTGTTTCGCCAACCTGTAGATTTGGATGCTGGTATCCTTAGTTGGACCAGATCCGGACCAGTGAATTTTTGAATGAGACGAGTGATAAGCTTTCCTCACTGAAGAAACTAAGGGAAAGGCGACAAATAACATTGCCAGAGCTTTACAGTCCATGGACGTCTTTTTTACCCCATAATATATCAGAGTTGTTCCCATTTTCCAAGAAAACACTTCCAAATGTCCCCTCTTCATTTGGCATTCCTGAGAAATCAAATACGGTTTTGGACATGAACATGACTTTGAGTGGATCAGAGGCCAAGCTCCCAGACGAAGAAATTGGGAAGAGCACAACTTCCATTGAGCGCATGATAGAGTTTATGCTCTCTTACTTTGGTACTTCTCATGGTGTGGAGCTCATATCTCACCATGCTCCGACAACTTATATTGGAAAGGAAATGCTACGAAATGTAATTGAAAGACAGTCTCGCCCTTTACACATGGTGCGTCCCTGTCCCTGTCCCTATGGGGGTGTTTTAGTGTCGTTCATCTCATTAACTACCAGGCATCACACTGTTACCGTGTTAAGATTAGACCAAATCTGCTTCAAGCTCGACAGCTGCTGTCTGTTGCTTCAGTCAGTTTATCCTTTTAGTCAAACCTTGAGCTTGAAGATTACATTAGCTTTGGAAGTATGCCCGCTTCCTAAATGTCATTAACTACCAGGCATCACACTGTTACCGTGTTAAGATTAGACCAAATCTGCTTCAAGCTCGACAGCTGTTGTCTGTTGCTTCAGTCAGTTTATCCTTTTAGTCAAACCTTGAGCTTGAAGATTACATTAGCTTTGGAAGTATGCCCGCTTCCTGTAATCATCATGGTTACTCATGTGTTATACTTGTTCACGTGTATTGGTTATGTATAAATCCCATTACTATGACCATATATGATATCAATATAAGTTGCTTGTTTCAACTGCTTTCACAGCTTCTCTTAAAACCAATGGCAACGCAACTCGCATCATCAATGAGTGACCAGTGTGACTCCTCTGTTTATACTTCTTTGCTAAGCCCTTGCAGATGGTAAACGCGTCCATGCCCACATGGCTCAGACGGGATTTCAGGCAGACGTCTCTATAGAAAACACGCTGCTCAACATGTCCTTGATTAAGCATGCAGATCTCATGTGCCCGGGAGTCAGTAGACCTTAAATGTTAACTTGATGCAGGGACTCGCTGCCTCGCAGCTGCCCTTGTTACTATCATCGAATCAAATCTTGGCATAGTATATTAATTGGAATTAAACCACAAAGTCTAGTTAACAATTTAGGTTCCCAAAATCATATAACGTAGAATATGTAACATCTAACAAGTTCAGCTTGCAAAATTTACATAGTTATTTTGTGAACCTAAATTTCCAAAGGAATGCTTTGGTATCAGTGCTTAAAATTAGTAAGTTATTAAATCTGATTGATGATTTAGACATAACATAATAAATATGCTTCTGGAAACTAATATGGGTTAATACAATAAGTAAAAAAAAGTATATCCTTGTGGGAATGGAAATAGAAACAACAGAGCATTACACTCTAGACTCTTATCCCAAAAAGAACAAGGGAGCTTCAACTAATAGGATAGCAGTAAAGCAAACCAAAGAGAGGCTTATGTCTGACTTGCATGAAGGACATTTGTAGCATGTTGGGGAGGCACATCCTTTTAGAAGTATAAGTAGGCATGAGGTATGCAAAACATCTGAACAGAATCCCTCCATGATTAACATTTCCCTTTGTTAATAAATTATGAAAAGGCTGTAGAACCAATATTGTTAAAGTTCAAGGTAAAACATACGTAAGCAGCCAAGCTGAGTGATAGAACCACTTGTTGCATGTAATATTTGCAATTATAAACTACATTTTGGCATAAATGCGCAACTTATATCAGGTATCCACTTTGCATAAGTCCTTACCTGTAACCCACCATCATACCAAAAGAACATGCCACCATCCATTATACTCTAGAGCGTTCCCTGGAAGAAGCCTAAAGGACCCTTTTGGACATAAAGTCAGAACTAAACGACAAAATGTACTAGACATTCCAAAGAAAACTTCTTCTGGTCTAAGTTAATGTAACAATGGTAGTAGGGAAGAACTAGGACACATCTATTTCCCCTTTCTATTGAATTTTTATATAGCCTAAAGGACCTTTTTGGACATAAAGTTAGAACTAAACGGCAAAATTTACTGGACATTCCAAAGAAAACTTATTCCGGTCTAAGTTAATGTAACCGTGGTAGTATAGAAGAACTAGGGCACATCTATTGGCCCAGTTCCATCATCTGCATGTTTGGAAAAATACTGTAATAATTTGAAAGGAAAACTTGGATTTCAAGATATTCATTCATCGACCTTCTGGCATTTGTAGTATACCATGGCTAATTCTTCAGGACTTCAACTTTAATATTCACCTTCAGCAAATACCAGATTCCTTCACTCACCTCTAGAAGCAACAATAAGGGACACCATGAATGAGAACTCAAACACATATGTTCCAGCTCCCAATTGCTAAATCAACCCCCAGTTATTGCTTCAACATGCATTAACTACAACATTCTTTAATTGCTAAATAACATAATAACACCTCCATTTCAAATAAATAATTACGCCATCTTCCTTAATATTGAACAACAATAGCCTAGAACCTAAGTTGCAACAAAGTTCATGTGGTTAAACCTCGACCTTGAAGGGTGCTTTTAAAAACTTCTAAAAAAAAAGACACAAATAAGTCCACACGAAGCACATGCATAGGATTGGTGTGGATAAGTGTTTCAAAGATGGGCCCATGTCGTGGTTCATTTTTCACCACTTGTGCCACTTTTAACATATCATGGCACTTGTAACAACAACTATTAATGTATCATGTAATTTTTTTATAAAATAGTGATAACTTCTGATTCCAAGGTGATGACCTGAGATCAAACATTCAGGTAGAAGTTGAAGCTTAAAATCCAAGCGCAAACCCAATTTGAGTGTTGGCAACACCCGTGAATAGTTCTTGGTCTAGTTTTCATGCTTCAATAACTTTTCTAGAGTGGTCCTTTCGATATCCATGATAAGTTTACTCGAGATCAACAACAGAGGTGGAAGAAAGAGAAGTCGAAGAAGCAGGGTACTTGATTAATCTATTTTTTGAATCTGACATACCACTAGACACAGGAGCATGTCAGAGAAGCATAAACATACTTGGCATAGCTAGGACCTCGCTTAGTCCTCTTCCAAGCACAAGATCTCTTTGAAATTATGCGTCCTCCATTCCAAATCCAATAGCTAGGGAAAAGGTCGCATGAGGTGAAGAATAAAAACAGGTCACATATGGTTATGATGACTCTCTGTTCCGCACGCAAGTCCGAGGTGGCATAGATACTTTAGATCGGAGCTTGAACATCTTCTTACTCCATTTTGGAAATCACAATCTCCCTATCAGATACTTCTCAACTAAATGGAAATTCAATCTTCCCCGCCAGAACCTATCAAATAGGAAGAATATGCTATACACATAGGTAAGCTTTCAATATTTGGGCAAGCTTTATTTATCTGGTTGCTACAACATTTGCATGGTTTGCTACAACGTTTACCTTGTTTCGTTATATGTTGCTACACCATCTGCATGGTTTTCTACAACATTCTATTGCTACACCATCTGCATGGTTCGCTAAAACATTCACCCAGTTCCTCCCTTAAGCTGCTCCAATAAATTATCTTTCTATTCCAGCTATCTAAAATAAATCTTATCTTGTCAATGTAGGTGTTCTTACAGGTGTTTGTCAATGCAGGGGTTCTTACAGGTGTTCTTCTTCTAGTTTCTTCCAGTGAGGGGCACTGGCAAAACAATCATAGTGCAGGAAGTGTATGATGACACCTGCCACAGAATCCGTGGCAGACATACATGTAGCGGTACTGCATGGTAGCATGGAAGTCTTTTAAAAAAACACTTTTGTCAAAATGCAAGTCATAAAGCATAACATTTAATGCTCTAAACTAATGTTAGCATTAGTTTAGCGATTTCAAAATGCGAAGAAAAAAGATGAATAAAAATGAATATAACATATGGTTATGGCCTCTCGTCTCAGGAAGAGGCCAAATAAGATGGCAAAAAATAATTGCACTGTCGAAAATGAAATTGGGCCTAAAAACATTGGTTATATTCATGACGAATCGTTGAAACTAATATTATTGGACATCATTTCGATTACAATAGTCCCTGCCTTGCCTGCGGCAGGGACTAATAAATTAGCACATAATTTATCCCCTTCCCTTTGTTTATTCATAGGGTATAGAATATACTTGACTTGTTATAACAGTGATAAAGAGTCAATTAGGTATAATAACATAGTTTTTTTAAAAGAAGATGAAGTGATTTTTTTCAATAAATTTGGAGGTATAATTTTAAGTAAATTGGTGATTTTTTTTGTTTGAAATATATTTCTAAATTCATAAATGGATTTAATGTTCTGAAAAATCCTTGGGTACTTGAATTCTACAAATTAAACAACTTAAACTCAAGTTTTTAAGGATATTTGTCACATTTTGGTTAAAAATTAACAAAAAAATTTACCTAAAAAAGGTCATGTCATCTCTACAAACTAAACAACTTAAACTCAAGTTTTAAAAAATCTCTACTACATTTTGGTTAAAATTAACCCAAAAAAATTCCCTGAAAAAGGCCATTTCGTTTATTAGTTAGGTTATGCAGTTTTTTTATATAAAGATTAAACCATATATTTGTATGATGTTGGGCATGAAAATTTAGCTTTACCATAAAATCACTATGAGAATGAATGAATGAATGATATTTTAACATTCACGAGGCTAAAAATAGTTTATGGGACCACCAACCTCCCTGCTTTTCGTCTTTTGCAATTCAATCATTTTCTTATTCAAATTGATGATGAGTTGACCCAACCTTCTAACAATCCCCTCACTCAAAAGACAATGCCAAGGGATCGATGTTAACATATTGCTATAACTATCTCTAAGGTCTTTGAAAGCATCGCATTCCAAAATGAAATGTTTTTTCGATTCTACTTCCCCAAAAGTGCAAAAAATACACATCCATTCTTCCCAACCTTCTTTAGGTCTTTTCCACTCTCTCGTTTCACACCGAAGTTGAGGCGAGTTAATTCTTAATTGAGCAATAAGAATCTTTGCTCTCCACAGAATGCTAGCTCCATTGTACTCTTTTTATTAGAGATCACAAAAATAAAAATTTGTCTTTGTAAATACTATCCACCAATTTTTCAAATATCAAAAAATAATATTTATATAAATCAATTACATTTGTAAGTAATAATTAATAACACTTCTCCTATCTATTAATATACACATGATTATCAATTAATAACATTTCTCCAATCTATTAATATAGATATGATTATCAATTAACTGTACGTAGGAACTTGGTTTTTTAAAAGATCCAACTTGCATTAAGTCTAGGTCAAACGAGTTTTTCGGAGCAAATACTTTGTTATATTATAGTATATATAATATGTGTAGGGAAATAGAATAGTTATAGCGAGGGGTAATGAATCCGAAATATCAGGAAGAAGATTCGTATTGGGTGGTTAACACGAGAATGAGGTAAGAGGCCACCCACTACGTTTAATAATTCCATGTTTAATAAATCTTTCCATATATATACTAGCAATTGTCCCAAAAGGTACAAAGAGAGGCCGGTAGGATTATTAAATTGGAATTGTTGAATTTTTTTAGAAGAGATATTGGTTCAATCAGCCTGGTCGCCTACACTGCCACAACTCTTCCCGGTAAACCCTGACAGCGATTCTGCTTTTGTGAAAAATTAAAATTTGCAGCAGTAAACGTCACACATATACCTATACAGTTGGATTGTTGATTGATATCTTTGGACATTGAATAATTTAAGGTAATCTATTCGCTATTATGCGTTTGTGAAAAACTGAAAATTTGCACCAGTAAGCATCACAAATATATACAGTTGGATTGTTGATTCATACCTTTGGACATGCTGGATTAATGAATAATTTAGGGTATAATCTATTATGTAAACAAAGGATCAAAGGGGGAAGGGGTGGGGTTTGTGTACTGGATCAAGCCTCTGAGATTCATGGGAGAAACGAAGGAAGAATCCCTGCCCAAAACCTCCTCTGTAATCATCCACTGTACCCTCTCAGTTGGATGAAATTTGTCCCAGTAAACATATTCCTTGGGATCCTTGCAGATTGAGCACCCTGGATCCAACCCACAGCCTACATGGCCATTGTATGGACCATCTCCACATAGAACCTGTTGACCCACCCCGTACCTCTTAGTCTTCGTCATCCAAAATGAGGTCTAGTCTACAACACCCTAGGCCGATGGCCTAGGCTGCCCTGGTTCGAGTCCTCCTACCGACAGAACCCTCATCGCTCTCTTTTTCACATCCCCCCTCAGGTGAGAAAGGATTCATAACCCTATATAATCTTATTAATGAATATTATTATATATAATATTATATTAATATTAAGGTTTAATCCTATTCATATTAACAAAAATAATTTAAGAGAGTCATAAACTAAGCAATATGGGGATTAACAAAAAAATTAATTAATTAATCTATAAATAAATAAAAATATTTTGTTAGGAAGAAAGCGCAGGAATCTAGCATCTGTTGATACTCTAGCCATCATCTCTATTAAATTAACAAGTCTTTTTTTCAATTTCTAAGGCCTCTCTAAATTTACGATAATGAAAATGGTCAATCCTCGCAATGACCTTAGCCTCTTCAATGGAGATGTGATGATTGGTTTTTTCTGCATGCTCTACCAAAGCGGAGGAGCGAGGCCTTCCATGCCTGATGTCGGCAGCATGTTCACAAATCCTTTGGTTAATGGATTGATCGGTCTCACCAATATAAGGAGCTCGACAAGAACAGGGAATGATATAAACACCCTTCTAATCCTTGGGGTTAATCGGGTCCTTAACAAAATGAAGAGAACTTCATATAGTGTTAAGAGGTCTAAAAGAAGAATGAATCTTATGCTTCCTTAAGATCCTAGCGATTTTATCCGTGGTCCCTTGAATAAAGGGAAGATGAACACCGGAAGACCAATCCTTGGGGTCAATCTTACTCTTAGGACCCTTTTCAGCATTTTGAAAAGCCTTAAGACCTTGAGACCTACTATAACCATTCTTATTAAAAACTTCCAGGAGGTCAGTTTTCTCATCTTCAAGGTGATTTTCGTCATAAACTTGCAACGCCCGCCGAAGTAGCTAAGGTGTTGAGAACGCCTATCTTTTGAGCAGGAAAATGATGGGAGCTAGCATGGACTTAAATTGAATTTAATTATTTTAGGGAGATGTTACAATGTTTAACATTTTGACTTAGTCAAATTAAAATTAAAATATAAAATATAAAATTTTCCAACCCGTGGTTTTTCCTTATTATATTTTTAATCTATGGTTTTTTCCCATGGTATTTTTCTCTAATGTGAGTTATTTAAAGGTTAATATTTAAACTAATCTAAATTCATTTTAACTCTACATCTACCAAATGCCAAAAAAAATCAAATCTCTTTTCACTCTTAAAAAATCAATACCTCAAAAAAAAAATCCCTCTTAACACATAATAAACTTACAACTAAAAATAAATCTAAACTAATTTTTAAATTTAAAATTTAAAATTTATATTTCAATTAAATTATAAAAATAAATTAATAATACATTGCATTTAAAAAATAAAAATCCTCAAAAATCTTTGCTTTTCTGAGCTTTTTTCTTTCGATCTTTGATTTTTATGATCTTTTTTGTGCTTTCTTGATTTTTTTGCATAGAATCTTTTTTCAGCTTTTGTGCTTTTTCCGTGCTTTCTTGATTTTCCATTGTTTTGTTTTCTGGTTCAGATCAACGGTTGAAAATGTTTCATATGATCTAACGGATCAGAGTAAAAGTGTTGACGAAAAGTTGATGCATAGGAAAGGCCTATCGGCCTAAAAATATAAAATTTTCCAACCCGTGGTTTTTCCTTACTATATTTTTAATCTATGGTTTTTTCCCATGGTATTTTTCTCTAATGTGAGTTATTTAAAGGTTAATATTTAAACTAATCTAAATTCATTTTAACTCTACATCTACCAAATGCCAAAAAAAATCAAATCTCTTTTCACTCTTAAAAAATCAATACCTCAAAAAAAAATCCCTCTTAACACATAATAAACTTACAACTAAAAATAAATCTAAACTAATTTTTAAATTTTAAATTTTGAATTTATATTTCAATTAAATTATAAAAATAAATTAATAATACATTGCATTTAAAAAATAAAAATAAAAATAAAAATCCTCAAAAATCTTTGCTTTTTTGAGCTTTTTTCTTTCGATCTTTGATTTTTATGATCTTTTTCGTGCTTTCTTGATTTTTTTTGCATAGAATCTTTTTTGAGCTTTTGTGCTTTTTCCGTGCTTTCTTGATTTTCCATTGTTTTGTTTTCTGGTTCAGATCAACGGTTGAAAGTGTTTCATATGATCTAACGGATCAGAGTAAAAGTGTTGACGAAAAGTTGATGCATAGGAAAGGCCTATCGGCCTAAATATATTACAATTAATTAAAATAATAATTATTTATATTTATAATTCTAATATTTTAAAATTTAATTAATAAATATATAATTAAAAATAAATATAAATTCATTTACGTAATATTTTAAAAACTTATATTTAAATTTAATTATTAACCTATAAAAACTACACTTTCTCTCGGGCATTTGTCTAGCTCCTCGATCATAGGCATATAGGTTTTTTAAATGTTTTAACTATGCAAATTTTTTCTTGTTTTAAGAGACAAATCATTATATTAATAATCGACACTTTCTCTCGGGCATGTGTCTAGCACCTCGATCATAGGCATATAGGTTTTTTTAAATGTTTTAATTATGCAAACTTTTTCATGTTTTAAGAGACAAATCATTATATTGATAATCCAATTGTCTTTTATAATCATTAGATAGATTTTTTAAACTTTTTAATGTTTTTAATCTTTTAAAAGATCCAACTTGTATTATGCCTTGGTCAAACGATCCAACTTGTATTACGCCTTGGTCAAATGAGTGTTTAGCAACAAATACTTTGTTATATTAAATATATATTTCATATATATGGAAATTGAATAGTTATTGTTTTTATGTGAAGGGGTGTTTTTAAAGATGGGGAGATATTATAGTGAATTAAACAAATATTTTCATTAAGGGTTAAATAAAAAATATGTTGTGCGTTATATTAAAAAATAATAAAAAATAAAAATAATAAGATTAAATTTAATTTGTTGTTTTAATAAAATTATAAATAATTTTTTTGGAAAGAATTTGTAATATATTTTTGAAATTTGGTCGACGTTTCGAATCAATTTATGTGGTTCATCTTTAGGTCAAAGGTGAAAAAATCAATCTTCTCAAATGTTTAAATAATCATGTCTTAACGACTAATTTCAGACATGGATGTTGCTCGACTATTTAAACATTTGAGAAGATTGATTTTTTCACCTTTATCTTGAGGATGAACCACATTAGTTGGTTCGAAACGTCGACCAAATTTCAAAAATGTGATTAATCCATAAGACAATTCTCTTATCAATATGGATCACAAAAGTCTAAGATCTAACAATTTGAAATATATATACTGTATTAAAATAATGATTAGTTTCTTTTTGTAAGGCAATTATGGTTCGTTGTCACTCAGTGGCCGCTACGTTCACGGGCAGTAATTTACATAGATTCATCAAAGACAACTTAATATATCGAGCCTAACCCCAAGGGCATCGAGGAGATTTGATCTCCTCACCTCCCAATAGGCAAGGTACTTAGCAACGAGGGGATATTGATTATTTATATTTGTAATCATGGTATTTTATAATTTATAATTTAAATTTAATTAATAAACATATAAGAATATTTCTATATATAAAGATGTGAAATATATATAAAATATAAATAATTTACATTCATTTAATCATATAAATTAAAATAAAGATGATTCGTATTCATAATTATGGTATTTTAGAATTTCATATCTAAATTTGATTATTAACATACAAAACTAAACTCTATTCCCCTAAAAGAAAAAATGCCATGTGCACATGTATGTAACTATATGTGTTATTAAGGTTTTAATAAAACCAACCTAGATCCATTTTAACTTAGGATCTATCAAGTGCCGAGAGGGATCAAATCTCTCATGGTGCAAACCCTTTTTCTGAGTGCAAAACTTTAGGAAAGGTTTGGACCTCAAGAGATTTGATCCATCTCGACCCTTAATAGATCCAAAGTTAAGATGGATCTTGAAGCCCAATAGTAGATCATGGGTGTATGAAGTTAAGACAGTCTACTTGAAGCTTTGTTGTTAGATCGTAAAACTTAATAAGCTCCTCTACTATATCATAAAACCCAATAAGAATATATACTTGATATTAACTATCCTTGGTTTAATTTTATTTTTAAATTTATCATTCCATCTCCTAAATAAAACTCAATAACAATTGTATCTAAACTAAGTTGTTATGAACATCTAATAGATATATCCTAGTAAATTTTCATGATGAAGTTAAAACTAACAGTCAACAAAGTCTAGACTAAGTAACTCCAATAAATTTTAATATAAACAAAATGTAGGAATGTATGCAACGGATTTTATTTTTTCGTGTTCGCATTTCTCTTCACACTAAAGAGTAAAATCTAAAAAATATAAAATAAAATGAATAACATAAAAAACAACCTAGAAAAATCTAATCTTTGAAGGTTATGTAACAAAGTGAGCAAGGTTGTTTTTCCCAAGTTTATGTGGAAGACATGCATCCATAGAGTTATAAAGTCTTCGTGTATTGTGCCTTTATTAAGTGGTTATCTTTTCCAAATCGGATATGAAAATTACTTAGAGTTATGATATTTGTGTGAGAAATTAGGGTTTACTTTGATGTAACTAGAAGCTTTTATTGCAATGAACGTGTGAGATTAGTGAAGAATACCTTTAAATAAGCTACATTAGAGAAGAATACAATGGGAAAAACCATGGGTTGTGAAAACGTTGAGCCCAAAAACCTCTATCTTTAAATTTACTATTTTATCTCAATTATTAATTATTTATTTTATTTTTATTTTTTATTTTTTATTTTTATTTTTATTTAATTTGACCATTAGAGAAGAATACCAGGGGGAAAACCACAGGTTGTGAAAACTTGACCCTAAAAACCTCAATCCATAAATTTACTACTTAAATTATTAATTATTAATTTTTTATTTTATTGCCATTTATTTATTGATGTAATTTGACCATTAGATAAGAATATCATGGGAAATATCATAGGTCATGAAAACCTAGATTAGAAAAACCTTCATCCATAAGTTTTTATTCAATTTTATTTTAATTATTAATTATTAATTATTTGTTTTTTTTGTTTTTGTTTTTTGTTTTTTCTAATATTTATGTAAGTTGACCATTAGATAATAATATCATGCGCAAAATCATAGGTTGTTAAAACCTAGAGCCCAAATACTTCCATCCATAAATTTACTATTTTATCTAAATTTTATTTTAATTATTAATTATTAATTTTGTATTTTATTTTATTTCATTTTATGTTTTAAGCAAAACCATGGGTTTTGAAAACCTAGACCCTAAAAACCTTAGCTAAATTTACTATTTTATATCAATTTTATTTTATTTATTAATTTAAATGTTTTTATTAATTTTATTTATTTATGCAATTGTACCAAGTCAAAATGTTTACAAAGCATAAAATAGCATATTTATACTTGTGAGCTCGACATTTGAAAACTATTCACATATTTAACTCCTACACATCTAACATCTAACACCTACACATCTAGCATCTAATGCCTACACATCTCCCCATACTCGTTGTAGAGCGCCTCTCGGTGCAATTAAAAATATGAATATTTCTGTATATAGAAATGTGAAATTTAAATATAATATAAATAGTATTATTAAGAACCAACATAAATCTATCTTAACTCTGAATCTACCAATTGTTGAGAGAAATCAAATCTCTCAAGGTTCAATCATTCCCTCAATTTTTATACTCAAAAATAGGTTTGCATCTTGAGAGATTTCATCACTCTTGACACTTGATAATGATAAAAAATTATGATAAATATAAATGTGAAATTTTATATATTATGAATAGTATTATTAAGAACCTACATAAATATATCTTAACTCTGAATCTATCAGTGTTGAGAGAAATCAAACCTCTCAAGGTGCATATCATCCCTCAAATTTTACACTAAAAAAGAGGTTTGCATCTTGAGAGATGTGATCACTTTTGACATTTAACACACACACACAAATTGGATTTTATTATTATTATAGAGTGTGTTACTTAATCAATGATATATTAAATAGCTAACATGTCAAATATGTGAATAATAACTTAGTTGAGAAAAACTTTCAAAAAATTTCATACCTCAAATTCAAATAATTGATTTATCTATTTCTCATAGTTAAAATAATATGTAATCGACAATGAGAAAAATAATCCAAAATGTTGTGACATCTATTTCGTCACTCACTGAAATTCTATTGGTTTTAATTCATTTTACTAATTATTGAAAAGTAGTGTTGATGTTTGGATAAGTTGTTGCTGATGTTGAAGTTGATGCAGGAGTCGGAGTCAACTATTGTTGTCGTCAGATGTCAATCCTTTAGTGGATGGGGGGACACATAGGAGTTTATACTCTAGCCTTGCTTATTCTAGGAAAAAAGAAGACATTTGACTCTCAAATGCCGCAATACAACTTAGACACAATTGGAAAATGGAGGTAAGCTCTTTTTGTTGTTGCAAATGAAATAAATTTTGAGTTGGGGGTGTATAATGGCCGATGAAATCTCCAAATATCCCTATACATTCATCTTTGTTTTCCTCACTTATTAGATTCAAAGGTATATCATATTATATCTAGGATTTTCTTACTAGAAATTTTATTATCGATATTATACAATGACGAGGGGGTTGTTGATGTATGATATCATGGAATGAGAGCTAAAAATAGTTCCAAAAACACCCCTCTATGAAACTTGAGGAGGATGATGATGGTGGGAGGTCTGTGCAGGAGAATGGCAGCCACGGGAGAGCTGAGAAGGATTATGGTTATGATAATCGTACTGCTGAAAAGGATTTATTCCACCATGAAGTTGGTCGGCTGAGTTTCAGGCTCTTGCCTGTTGATGGTGACAGCAAGGCCGAAATTGGAACTGCGAACATGATGTCACAAGGCCTAGAGGATGAGGATGATAAACCTGCAACCAATGTTTCGACTGGATTGAGGTTGGTTATTGTGCAAGCTGCTTGAAACGCTGCAAGTGATCGGTCCACCGTAGAGATGGAAGATTGTGCATCTCCGATCAATTCTCAAGAGACCTCAAATCAAATTCTGGAATGCGAGCCTGGGTTGCTGGTGGAAATACAGTAGTTGCCAGGCCCAATACGGATTTTAATGAATAGTTGTGCAATTCTGTTGACTCCTCAATAATTCCAATTCGTAGCTCCAATGCCAAAATGCATTTTTAAACATGTACACAGTAGCAAGTAATCCAGCTCAGCGCTCAGAAAAATGATGAAATATAATTCATTATATATATATATTACTTGCCCACATGTAGTTCTAGGCTAATAAGCAGCTTCAGGCTTCTATGCAGCTTTCTTTTTTTTTTTAAATGATTTTAGAATTGGCAGATCTAAAATCAATAAAAAAAAAATTGTTGCAAATTTCATACCAATCTTTTGCTGATCACTTCAACGGAGTTGAGTTTTTCCACGATCTGATAGAGCTGGAATCTCCTCCTCAAATCAACTGCTGGAATCTCTTCCTCAAATCAACTGCAACATTACTGGAGCTCTGATACCACAATAATGGCAGAAGTGTCCTCAGACACGTAATTTTATTAATCAGAAAAAAAACAATTACATAATTGATTTTGCAAGAGTTTACACCCGAACAACCAAACACTCTTGCAATGAGCTATTTATAAGCTCCATGTCCTAACTACCTCTAATTATGGATCACTTATTAAATAACAAGTGTCCATTTACAATAAATGCTATTCAAACCAACTAGCTAACTAATCTCCTATAATAGAGCCTAAGATACGACACATTTGGAGAGTCATATCTAGTTACAACAATATGCTAATTCTAAAAGTCTCCATTAAATAAATAAACATTCTAGAATAATAATTATTAATTTAATATCTTAAATTAATAATTATTTTATTCTAATTTTATAACCTATGATAAAATTTGTATTTTTGGATCATCTAACATCTATGTCTCCAAATATTCAACTAGATTGGGTGAAAAAATAACATATTCTGAAGAAAGAGTTGTGACAATGGTAACATGAAAATAGGAAGGCAAATGTTGTAAGGATTGTGGAATTTGGAGGGATTGGGAAAACCACCCTCACAAAATATTTTTTTCAGCAATAAGAGATCTAATTACCAATGTTCTTGTTTTTTATTTGATGTTTGAGAAACCTCTTTGAATTCATTGCAGAGTACACCTTTTCATGGTTCAACACGATTGTCTGACAAAATAAATAATATTGTTAAAGGTATAAAGAAGCTTACAAAGCATCTCTCTTATTTTCCCTCTCTTATAATTTTAGATGATGTTGATCATATTGAATAGCCAGAACCATTAATGTCACCAGTAGAGGATGTCCTTACTTCAAGTAGCTTGACTCTAGTTATGTCTTGTAATAAAGACATACTTAGCCATGGGAATATTTGAGTATCAATATTATTAAAAATATTTGCATTTTGATAAAAAATATAATAATACTAATTTTTCACTATTTTTAAATTAATTTAACTTTTGAAAACATAGTTATAATTATTCAAGAGAAATATTTCATAAAAATTTTTTAATTTTCTAAAAAAAATAATTAACATCATAACCATATTTAACCCAATTGTATATTTAAATAATCAATATGTATAATCAAACCAACATTTAACTTTTCTATAACATTTTTATTACCATGTCCATTACCTAAACATACATTCCATTTACATTGATAGTAATATTAAAAATAAAATCATATATTATCATATCCATTATCAAACATACATTCAATTTCATAAATACAAATACAAATAATAATTCACACAATCTATCAAACATATTCTTACAATCTCTTTTAAACGTATATTGTTAACTTTTATCCATTTTATATATTCATCACCTTTTTTTTTTTTTGTAAGCTGAGGCGAGATACTATATTTCTATTACTGGGAAAAAAGAACAGTACATACATAAGCAGGTCTCAACCCGCCCTTAAGGGAAACCGGGTATCTTGACCACCTGAAATTTTTAACTGCCATCCAAAAAAAGTATATAACCAGTATTTCTATCCAAGCTAAATATCCATCTACTCTTACTATATTCAAACGAGTTTTTATCTGAGTCATTTGCATGTAATATATCAAAACAAAACTGAAAGTAAAAAACCTCCTTGCAACAGCTCCATCTTCTACTAATTCCTGGTAGGCGGGTTTGCCTCTTTCTCTGTCTTGACTCCCATACCGCTTGCTTGGAACAGCTTCATAATCTCGTCCATCTTCTGATCTTGCATCAGTAAAGTAACTTGGATATTTTTCAGCTCCTTTTTCAGGACAGGGATACCTTGAGCCAGTTCAACCATTTCCATGGCTACTTGTTCCATTGCTTTGGCTAGTAATCTTTTCATACCCCAATACACATGTACAGATTGTTTATATAATGACATTCTCCCTCTAGTATGACCCGGGTCAGGCAAATACTGCTCCCAATCTTCCATTTCTGGCTCAGAGATTTCCTGCATAGCTTCTTCTTCTAATTGCTCAATGATTCTTCGAATGTTCGGGTTGGTATCCTGATAATAAGCCTCTTCTGCCTCCTGCAATTTCTTCCTCATATCTCTTTTGCTTCTTTTCCTTCCCCTGGCCTCACTCGCAGTTCCTTCTTCAAACTCTGTTCTTTCACTTCTATGCACTCGTCCTCCTCGTCCGCCAGATCCCCCTCTGCCTTGCTGGCTAACACATTCCTTCTTCTGCCCTCGCGTTCCAATTCTCCTCCCTCGTCTGCCACCCATCGTTTGTTCGTCCGCCTCCTTATAATCCTCGTCTGCTTCCCGGTCTTCTCCCTCAGTCTTATACTCCTTCCCCTTACCATCTTTACCTGCCTGTACGCGTCGGGGTTCGTCCTCCAAAATATAATCTCGTATGTCAAACTCTTCCTCTGAATCATCTGGGATATTCAGCAAAATCTTCTGCCGTAACTCCTCAGCTGGGCTCTTTCCTTTTGTCTCTCAACTAGCCTCCTTGCTTCTCGTCCATCTTCCGACATCTCTATCTTGACCCGCTGCCATTTCTTCTACCCTCGTCTGCGCCAAAATCCTATCTCTTCTCCTCACCTTGCTCTGGTTCACAACTATTTTCCCACTTCGGCTTATTCGATTGCATGCATATCTTAATAGATTGTTGCTCCGCCACCTTAGTTTCTTGAAGCTTCCTTGCTTCCCATCCTCGTCATTAATCCACATTCCATTTGTGCTTTCATAATTGGAAACGATCGCCATCACTCTGACAAAACTATCTCCCGTCCTCGGTACCTTGTCCCCTTTCCTTCTTGGGATGAGAAATCGCCTCTTGGTTTGATTAATCTTACCCTCCTGAACATTTAATTCATATGCGCGAGCCTGCAGACACTCTGAGCCATCATGATTTGTTGTACGATTATCCCTCCATGCCATAATCAGGATGCGACTATTCATTCCCTGCTTGTGCGGTCGCTTCATTGAAATCTTGGGTTAATATATTGCGTAACTCAATCCACCTCGGATCATCTCGTAGCGCCATCCAACTACCATCCACTCCCCTGTCCGCTCCTCCACTTCCCCAATTAGCCAATAAATCAGCTGCCCGGTTGCCATTTCTCAATACATGATTAATAATAGTATATTCGATCCTACTCAGCAGTCCTTCGAGATCTTGTATTATCCCTGCTGTCCGCCAACTCTTCGCTACATGATCCCATCGCTTACCATCCCTTAATTTTCTCAACATATCTATCGTGATGCGGGAGTCTCCTTCAATTTCAAGATTCATATAACCATTTCTAACTGCTATTCGGAGTCCCTGGTGTACTGCCCACAATTCCGCTTCATTGTTCGTCATTTCTCCTCCGAATTCAGCATACATCCACCGTATAGTACCGCTGCTATCTCTGAATATGCCTCCCAGACCTGCTTGTCCGGGGTTGCCCTTCGAGGCCCCATCGAAATTTAATTTGATCCGTCGATCCCCGGGCAATCTAAAATGATTGGGGCTCTGCACTCCTCTTATGGGTCTCCTCTTTGTATTAGGGTAAATCATTGTTAAATCCATATTCAGTTTTGAAACAATTCGTTGTTCCTCCGGGTTCAGCTTCCAATCCTCTTCCTCCCAAACTTCAGACAGCACCGTTTCTTTGATCGATCTACATATTACATCCCAAATTCTCGATTCTTGACTCCTTTTATCTTGAAAGATTCTTCGATTTCGCTCTTTCCAAATTTCCCAGATTATGAACCCCACTGCCAGAGTCCATATCCTTCTTACAACTTTGCTTTGGAAATTCCCCTTTCCCCATTGAAGCAAAGTATTCCTGAGGTTATCTGGATCCCTATTTGTTTTGCCAAATAGTATCCTAATCTCTTCCCACAGACTTCGAGTAAATAAACATTTGTTCAGTAAGTGCTCCTGAGTTTCTATTTCCTTACTACAAAGATAACATCTTGACGGTCCATACATTCCTCTCTTCTGAATATTATCCCATGTCAGTATCCTCCCTCTACACACTAGCCAAATAAAATATGTTACTTTGGGCCACCATTTACCTTCCCAAATCTTTTTCCATTCCACTGGTTCCTCCTCTCTTTCCTCCCTCGTTGCCCAATAATATGCTTCTTTGACTGTAAACAGACCCTTCATCGCTTTGCCCCATCTAAGGATATCCTTCCCTTCTCTAATTTTAATTTTTCTCGATTCTAATTCCCTGGTATACACCTGCCCAACCTCTTGACTTATAGTTTCATCCAATTCCTCTGGTCTTTTCCAGACTCTCCATATGTCATTCACTGTTTCTCTCTTCCAATAATCCCGTACATATTCCATTCCTGCTCTTTGCGCTCTTTGTTGGACTGCCTGAAGAGTTTGGATTCGATTCATATTATCCCGCTGTTGCCACCCTTCCTCCCAAAACCTTGCTGATCTTCCATCACGGATTTCCCAAAAGGCAAGATTCCTAACTATAGCCCGATTGCTACGTGCTAATTCCCAAATTTGTGATCCCCTTGGAGTTTCCTCAATTCGTAAATGCCCTTTAGTTGTATCAGGCATCCCATATTTCTGAGTCCATATATTTTTCCATACATCTGTACCCCCCTGTACCCATCTCCACCATAATTTCGCCCCTAAAACCTTATTTACAATTTCAGGATCTCTTACTCCAAGGCCCCCTTCCTCTTTCCTTTTTATCACATTCTTCCACGAGACCAAAGTCCATTTCTTCTGTTGCTGAGGACCCCCCCATAAAAATTTCATCACCTTTTACAACAAAACAAGTTTAACATATTTTTTAGATGTTATATAATCATCACCTTTTACAACAAAACAAGTTTAACATATTTTTTAGATGTCAAAACTAAAATATTTTCTCATCTCACAAAGATAAGCGACATGAAGGGAAAAAAATTGATGATATGACGGCACATCATATGAGAATGAATTCCATTCTTGAGAAAGAAAGTTATGATGGCTTATTTAAAATTTAATAGATTTGCTAAGGCCAGCAAATTCATGTTTATATATATATATATATATATATATATATATATATATAATATTTTTTTTTTTTTTTTTTATATAAAAATAATAGTGAGCTTAAGATATTTCATTTAGCTAAATGGAAGTCGATAACTACACTTAAATTTCAAAAAGACGGGGTTTAACAATATTTACTTGTTTGGTTAATCTTTAGTTACAATTTCTTTTTGGAATTTGCTTACAAAATAAAATCTTAGGAGGAGGATAATTATATAGAAATGCATGAAAACAAATTTACGCTTGCACTTCGTAAGAATGAAGAAGAGAAGTATAAAATATTCATCAAATCAATGGAAATCCATGGCATTAGCCTTCCTTGTGATTGGTAAGTACTTGGCATGGGGTTGACAATGGGGCATACGTGAGGGTAGGGAATAATGCAATAACAGGATGTGAAGAAGTATTTAGTAATCTTTTTGCTATTTTTTCAACAGCAAAAAAAAATAACATCATAATTGTCTTTAACCCAATGTTATATTTAATTAATAAAATATAGCAATAAAAGAACCTAACACTTAACTTTTCTATTACCATGTCTCATTTGTTTTTTATATGGTGGTTCATGGACACTATGTGGCCGCTACATCCACAGGGAAATCCGAGAAGATCAACTCTGAAGGGAATCGCATCACACCGACCAAATTAGCAGGGCCTAACCCCAAAGGGTGTCAAGGATAATTAACCCTATGACCTCCACATCAATGAGGTACTTAGCAATTGGAACTCGACCAATTGAGCTAACCCTTGGGGCTCTACTAACATATCTCGTTACCTAAATATATACTCAATTTATTTATAATAACATTACAATTAAAAATAAAAATGGAACTAATAGTTCACACAATCTCTCTTAAACATATATTGTTAATCTTTACCCACTTTATATATTCATCACCAGATAAGTTTAATGTATGTTTTAGATGTCAAAAGCTAAATTGTTTCCTCATCTCACAGAAAAAAGTAGCATGATGAAAAAAATGAATGATATGGCATCACCACACAAGAATGAATTTCATTCTACCTATTACAAGCTACTAAGTGCACATATATGCAAAGGAGTATTGCTTTATTTAGGAAGAAAGTAACACTGGCCTAATCATTTTAATTAATATTAATATATTTGCTAACGTCATGTTGTCGCTGCGACAACGACCCTCTAAACTATTTTCCCAGGAAGACCCTTGAGAGTTCCTTCATCTTCCATACACCATGCATTAATCCCTATAGCAGGCGATGGTCTATACGTTGCAGAAATTTAGACATTATTTGTTTGGCACCCACTTCAAGATGTATATAGATCACTTCGCGCAGATGTACCAGGTCAATAAGCCTATGTTGCGGGGGAATACTTTCCGATGGTTGCTATTTTTCCAAGAATATGACTTTGAGGTGATTATGAAGCTTAGAAGGCTGAATGCAGGCCCAGACCATCTCTCAAGGATTGAAACAGGTGAAGAACCAAGTAATTTGGAGAAAGGATTGCCAGATGCATAGATCTTTGCAGTGCATGTCGTGGACGATCATTTTTCCAATATTATTCAGTTTCTAACAATGGGAACAACTCCAGAAGGATATTCCACTCAACAAAAGAAGGAGTTAGTAGTTCGCGCTACAAATTTTTCAATAATTGCGGGTCATTTATATAAAATGGGAATGAATGAGATATTGTGAAGGTATGTTCTAAAGTTTGAACGCATGAATATCCTAGACGAAGCCCATGGGGAAGTGGCAGGAGGTCACTATGCAGGGAAAGCGATCAGGCAGAAGATTTTGCGCATTCGGTTGTGGTGGGCAACGTTACACAAGGATACTAAGGCATATTGCAAGATGTGTGATGCTTGCAAAAGGATGGGGCGACCTTCCCAAATGGATGAATTGTCTTTAAATCCCCAAGTTTCATTGCAGGTATTGGAGAAATGGGCCATTGACTTTATAGGTCCCATACAACCACCAGGAAAGAAGATGGGCGCACAGTATATTATTACTGTGACAATGTACTTAACCAGATGGGTGGAAGCGTAGCCAGTGAGGGATTGTACAACTGTTACTCCTATGAAGTTTCTCTTTGAGTATGTTTTAACAAGGTTTGGATGCCTGAAGATTTTGATGAGTGATAAGGGTACACATTTTTTGAATGAAATGATCAGCATGATGTTGGAAGAATTTCAGGCATATCATCAAAAGAGCATGCCCTATCACCCATAGGCGAACAAAACAGTGGAAGATTTTAATAATATTTTGGAACATGCATTCATAAAGGTATGCAACGCGCAGATGAATGGCTGGGACTTGTGCATGCCTACGGTATTATGGGCTTATAGAACGACCTGAAAGAAGTTAACAAGACAAACACCATTTAGGTTGGGCTATGGAATTGAGGCAGTCATGCCAACGAAGTATATTGTGCCCAGTTTAAGGATTGCAACCTTGATTGCAATAGCGGACTGCGAGACCTTGGAGGAATGGCTCACGCAGATCATGGAGTTAGAGGAGGACCATTTACTAGCAAGATTTCATCAACAAGTGAAAAAGGAACACGAGAAAACCTGGCATGATCGACACATTACGCCGCACACGTTCAAGATAGATGATTTGGTATTATTAAATGATAGTAAGTTCATGAAGTTTCCAGGAAAATTTCAAATGAACTAGTTGGGGTCGTATGTTATTAAGGAAATCACAGATGGTGGCACAATTAAGCTCGCGAAGCTGAATGGGGAACCTTTCCTTGGAAAAGTGAACGACAGTAGATTGAAGTTGTACATGGGGGATCCTTCCCCTATGAAATGACTATACGGAAGTAGGACAGTCTCAACAATCCAAGCAACTGCAAGGAATTGCGAGACTATAAACAATGCTGCCCGATTAGGGGAAAACCAGGGAAGTGGCATAGTGGCAGAGCTAGAACGAACTCTAGACCTCAGAGTCATACCCTTGCTAGAAGGGTCAATTCACATAGAGTCTAATAAGGATCGCACTGTGATCAACACAATGAAGGATATGGGCCAAAATTTGGCCGCGCTATCGCTCCAGACCCTCCATGCATTACATCATGGGGTTTCAGAGGAATTGAGGATTTGAGAGCAGTGCACCCTCACAGTTATTAGTGAATTCAGGGTGAACAATGAACATATGTTCGCAGAGAAAACTCAAGCACTGAAGGCCAAGGAGGAGATGCAGCAGAAAAGTCAAAGCTTAGAAATAGTGATCGAGTAGGCTTGCAAATCAGTGCCAAAATTACAGATCTTGGAGGATGTTGAAGTCTCCGCAAAAGTAAGGAAGTTGGTTTCTACAGTACGCGCATCGAAAGATGAAGTTGGCAAAGTTACCTTCGAATTCCATATGAAGATATCCGTGCTGCAGTTGAAGTTGTAGCCAATGAATCCACTAGAGGTTTGGGAGAAACATAGAGCAACAATCAAGGATGGAATGAATACATTAGATACTACAATTAATGACTACTCCTTGATGTTTGATGCAACGATGGAACTATGGAAAAATCTACATGAGGACCCGAACCTGCAGATTCTGAACACAGATGTCTAAGAGAAGCAACGACAATATGATGAGGTCTAAGCGACTGCGCACGCTTTGGCACTAGTGCAACGCCTCGTGAAGTTACAGGAGGGAAAGAAACTG
The DNA here is from genome assembly GCA_031772625.1 of Pinus tabuliformis. Lineage (NCBI taxonomy): Eukaryota > Viridiplantae > Streptophyta > Pinopsida > Pinales > Pinaceae > Pinus > Pinus tabuliformis. Next base: position 802,400,388 of record CM062806.1, on the reverse strand, counting down.
CTAACATAGGTGGAAGAGTTGCAGAGGAAAGAGGCCCTGCTTAAGCCTAGACTACAACCATGGCTAGAGGAAGCTTGTCAGCTTACTCTGTCATTTCAGGAGAAGCTCAAGGGGCTACAATAGACGTAGAGGAAAATGTGCCTAGTAGTGGAGGGGCCAACAACAAATAAATTGCTCGAAGAGTTACATCAGGTAATAATGTAGAGCACTACTGAAATTGCAGTGATGCAGGTTGAGCTGGGCGGTCTTCACAATAAGATTGAGGCACCAACTAAGTGGCTCGAGGGTGAGTCATGATCTCTGTGTTGAGGGCCTATTGGGATAGGGTCCCTAAGGTCATTTTTGGGGTTGGTTAACCCAAATTTTGTATATGTTTTTTTAAAACATGCAAAGTCTCCATGATATGTGGATGTGGAGCGCGTAGATAGATATGTGTCAAAGCGGTCTTAGCCCCTTGTTTGGATATATAGTTAAGTCGGGTTTGAGACTTACCCATGGTCCACGAACCATGGTATTGTATTGAAAACTCTATATATTCGAGTCATAGCAAGTTTAGAAGAAAATAGTAGATAGAAAAGAATCAAGATAGAATTGTTTTAGGGCAAGTTTGTTGAATCTGTTTATGTTATATTTTGTCACTTAATGATATGCTTTCATGAAATAATGAATGAATGTTGCGTGAAATAACTGAATCTATCTTAATAATTTATGTTATGAGTAATTAGCTACTTTCACAAAGTTAAAAGTTATTTCTATTATGTTTTCTAATGAATTGGATAGATTTGCGTGAACTCAGATCTAGGGTTGTTTATTGATGTGTGAAAATAGATAAATTGTTTGTTTAAGGTCCGCAAAGACTGATCGTAGACCTTCGCGAAGGTCTAGAAGTTGTTTTACCCTAGTTACAGTTACGAGCCCTAGAAGGATACCGATCTACGCGAAGGCATATATGAGCTATCTGAGCTTAAGAACTATTTATCACATGTCCTTGGATGCAGAAACATGGTTCTAGCATCCCCCAATATTGTTTCGGGTGAGACTGCAGCTTGCACTATGCAGGTTGTTGCCAAAAGGGCCAATAGTTAGGGTTTTTTTGGTTGGCGTGAACAAATTTGAACCTGGGTCAGGCCCCCTTAAGCCAATGAGTACCAAGACCATGAAAAATACTTTTGACTCTAGTATCCTCCCAAGAACCTTGTCACTAATCTTGATGCTCTACCTCTTCCCTTTCTCGACTTTCTTCTTGATCTCAAACTTCTCTCCTCGACTCGTTCTATCGAAACTCAGGCTCTATCCTTCACACTGCTTCTTCTTGGCTTCTCCTAGAGAATCTCAGTCTCTATGATCTTACTGAATTCCTCTAGAGAATCTTGGTATCTAGTCTTGATCTCTATCTCGGTCACCCAGAACAAGTATTCCAGAAGAACCCTTTCTTCGTTGACCCCAGAAGAATCCTTCCTTCGCAATCCCCAGAAGTAAATATCCTTCCCTGACCCCAGAATAAAGTCTCCTTTGCTATACCTAGAAGAAACCTACTTCACTATATCTAGAAGAAACCTCCTTCGCTATCCTTCTTCGCACTTCTGTTGTTGGGCTTTCCTTCACACTTCTTCTTGATTAAATAGCTTGTCGGGTTGCTTGCCTCTAAGTGAGGCCAAGTGTGGCTATATATACACCCTTCCTCTTATCCTTTAGGTTGACATGATCACAAGTAGTTAGGCCAAATTCTTGTAGCAAGTTTTTCCATTGTCATAGGCCGATTTGAAGAGGATAAGTGACAAAATCTTGGAGGATACTTTAAATAGACAATTTTGACCTTTTACAAAGTGTAACATGACTTCATTACATGACAATGACTCTATCATTTTATGACTAGATGAAAAATAGTTCCTAAAGACACTCAATGGGAGCCTTGACTCAAAAATAAAATATCTTGCTCATGAAACCCTTGAAGCAAGCAATACAATAATTTTATTGTATTAATTTTTTTTCAGAAGAAGTCACATTGAAGATTTTGGTCGACGCGTTTCGAACCAACAAGTGTGGTTCATCTTCAGGACACGATGAAGAAACAGATCCAGGAAGAAGGTTAAATAGGGAGACAAGTCAACCTAACAGCTAGAAGAAAACGGCTATATTTGACTCGGGGAGGGGAAGGGGACAAATTTAATTATATATATATATATATATATATATATATATATATATATATCAACTTGTTAATGACTATATCTAATTAGAATTAATAATATTCAATTCTTTTTACTTTATCATTATATATAAATAACTAAAAATTAAAACTGATAATAAAGATTAAATATATGATATTTATATATAAAAATAATAATAATTGATAAAACTAATAATAATATTAATATTAAATTATATAAATCACTATATACTAAAAACTAATAATATATGAATCATTATATAGTTTAATTTTTGCTCTCCACAATGCTAGCTCCATTGTATTTATCCCATTTATTGATATAGATATGAATATCCACATAATGCTAGCTCCATTGTATTTATCCTATCTATTGATATAGATATGAATATCAATACTAACTGTAGTTAGGAACTTGGGTCTTTTAAAATTTCCGACTTGCGTTACGCCTTGGTCAAACGAGTTTTTCGGAGCAAATACTTTGTTATGTTATATTATATATAATATGTGTAGGGAAATGGAATAGTTATAGCGAGGGGTAATGAATCCGAAATATCAGGAAGAAGATTCGTATTCGGTGGTTAACACGAGAATGAGGTAAGAGGCCACCCACTACGGTTAATAATTCTATTATTTCGATATTCATTCAAATGGGCCACGACCCTCATCCATCCCGCGGAATTTATATCATTAATTTAGTCAAACATGTAACACCACACCGCTACCCACCCACCTTAGGATATCAAGCATGGGCCTCGATCCTAGGCATATACGTTTTTTAAGTGCTTTAATGATGCAAACTTTTCTTTGTCTTCATAACCAAATCATTATATTAATAATCCAATTTGTCTTTTCTAATTATTTTATCGATTTTTAAAAGTGTTTTAATGATGCAAAGTCTTTCTGTTCTTTTAAAAGATCCAACTTAACCTTTGTTATATTAATAATATAATGGAATAGTTACTTTTTTATATCGACGGGTGTTTTTAAAGTAGGGAGATATATAGTGGTGAATTAAACGAGATGTTGTAAATTGAAAAAAAAGAAAAGATTAAAGGTAATTTAATTTTATTATAATTTATTTTTTAATTACAATATATATAATATATTACAATTAATTAAAATAATAATTATTTATGTTCATAATTATAATATTTTAAATTTTATTTTTCAAATTTAATTAATAAATATATAATTAAAAATAAATATAAATTTATTTACGGTAATATTTTAAAAACTTATGTTTAAATTTAATTATTAATCTATAGAAACTACACTTTCTCTCGGGCATGTGTATAGCGCCTCGATCATAGGCATATAGGTTTTTTAAATGTTTTAATTACGAAAACTTTTTTTTGTTTTAAGAGACAAATCATTATATTAATAATCCAATTTATCTTATATATACATTTTTTAAACTTTTTAATGATGCAAAGTCTTTTTAGTCTTTTAAAAGATCCAACTTGTATTATGCCTTCGTCAAACGATCCAACTTGTATTACGCCTTGGTCAAATGAGTGTTTGGCAACAAATACATTGTTATATTAAATATATATTTCATATATATGGAAATTGAATAGTTATTTTCTTTATATGAAGGGGTGTTTTTAAAGTTGGGGAGATATTATAGTGATTTAAACAAATTTTTTCATTGAGGGTTAAATAAAAAATATGCTGTGGGGCATATTGAAAAATAATAAAAAATAAAAATAATAAGATTAAATTTAATTTGTTTTTTTAATAAAATTATAAATAATTTTTTTAGAAAGAATTTGTAATATATTTTTGAAATTTGGTCGACATTTTGAACCAATTAATGTGGTTAATCTTCAGGATAAAGGTGAAAAAATCAATCTTCTCAAATGTTTAAATAACCAAGCAGCATCCATGTCTTAACGGCTAATTTCGGACATGGATGTTGCTCGACTATTTAAACATTTGAGAAGATTGATTTTTTCACCTTTGTCTTGAGGATGAACCACATTAGTTGGTTCAAAACGTCGACCAAATTTCAAAAATGTATTAATCCATAAGGCAATTATATTATCAATATGGATCACAAAAGTCTAAGATCTAACAATTTGAAATATATATGTTGTATTAAAATAATAATTATTTTCTTTTTGTAAGGAAACTATGGTTCGTGCTCACTCTGTGGCCACTACATTCACGGGCAGTAATTTACACAGATTCATCAAAGATGACTTAATATATCAAGCCTAACCTCAAGGGCATCGAGGATATTTGACCTCATGGCCTCCCAATAGGAAAGGTACTTAGAAACGAGGGGATATTGATTATTTATATTTGTAATCATGGTATTTTATAATTTATTATTTAAATTTAATTAATAAACATATAAAAATATTTCTATATATAAAGATGTGAACTATATATATAATATAAATAATTTACATTCATTTAATCATATAAATTAAAATAATGATGATTCATATTCGTAATTATGGTATTTTAGAATTTCATATTTAAATTTAAATATTGACATATAAAACTACACTCTCTTCCCCTAAAAGAAAAATTCCAAGTGCACATGTATGTAACTATATGTATTATTAATGTTTTAATAAAACCAACCTGGATCCATTTTAACTTAGGATCTATCAAATGCCAAGAGGGATCAAATCTCTTGTGGTGCAAACCCTTTTTTTGAGTGCAAAACTTGAGGAAAGGTTTGGACCTCAAGAGATTTGATCTATCTCGGCCCTTAATAGATTCGAAGTTAAGATGGAACTTGAAGCCAAATAGTAGATCATGAGTGTATGAAGTTAAGATAGTCTACTTGAAGCTTTTTTGTTAGACCATAAAACTTAATAAGCTCCTCTACTATATCGTAAAACCCAATAAGAATATATAATTGTCTTTGTAGGAGTCGAGGATATTAACTATCCCTGGTTTAATTTTATTTTTAATTTTATCATTCCATCTCCTAAATAAAACTCAATAACAATTGTATCTAAACTAAGTTGTTATGAACATCTAATAGACATATTCTTGTAAATTTTCATAATGAGGTTAAAACTAATGGTCGACAAAGTCTAAACTAAGTAACTCCAATAAGCTTTAATATACACAAAAGAATATAAACACAATGTAGGAATGAATGTAACCGATTTTATTTTTTCGTGTTCACATTTCTCTTCACACTCAAGAGTAAAATCTCAAAAATATAAAATAAAATGAATAACATAAAAAAAAACCTAGAAAAATCTAATTTTTGAAGGTTATGTAACAAAGTGAGCCAGGTTGTTTTTCCCAAGTTTTACATGGAAGACATGCATCCATAGAGTTATAATGTCTTCGTGTATTATGCCTTTATTAAGTGGTTATCTTTTCCAAATCAGATATGAAAATGACTTAGAGTTATGACATTTATGTGAGAAATTAGGATTTACTTTGATCTAACTAGGAGCTTTTATTGCAATGAATGTGTGAGATTAGTGAAGAATACCTTTAAATAGGCTACATTAGAGAAGAATACGATGGGAAAAACCATGGGTTGTGAAAATTTGAGCTTAAAAACCTCCATCCATAAATTTAGTATAATTCTTAATTCTTAATTTTTTATTTATTTATTTGATGTAATTTGACCATTAGATAAGAATGTCATGGAAAAAATCATAGGTTGTGAAAACCTAGATCACAAAAACCTTCATCCATAAGTTACTATTTTATCTCAATTTTATTTTAATTATTAATTATTATTTTTTTGTTTTTTTTTTTGTTCTTTCTTAATATTTATGTAAGTTGACCATTAGATAATAATATCATGCACAAAATCATAGGTTGTTAAAACCTAAATCCCAAAAAATTCCATCCATAAATTTACTATTTTATCTCAATTTTATTTTAATTATTAATTATTAATTTTGTATTTTATTTTATTTTATTTTTAAAGCAAAACCACAGGTTTTGAAAACCTAGACCCTAAAAACCTTCGCTAAATTTACTATTTTATATCAATTTTATTTTAGTTATTAATTTAAATGTTTTTATTAGTTTTATTTATTTATGCAATTGTACCAAGTCAAAATGTTTACAAAACATAAAATAGCATATTTATGCTTGTGAGATCGACATTTGAAAACTATTCACATATTTAACTCCTACACATCTAACATCTAACACCTACACATCTACCCATACTAGTTATAGAGCGCCTCTCGGTGCAATTAAAAATATGAATATTTCTACATATAGAAATGTGAAATTTAAATATATCTATCTTAACTCTGAATCTACCAATTGTTGAGAGAAATCAGATCTCTCAAGGTCAATCATTCCCTCAATTTTTGCACTCAAAAAGAGGTTTGCATCTTGAGAGATTTGATCACTCTTGACACTTGATAATGATAAAAAATTATGATATATATAAAAGTGAAATTTTATATAATATGAATAGTATTATCAAGAACCCACATAAATATATCTTAACTCTGGATCTATCAAGTATTGAGAGCAATCAAGCCTCTCAAGCTGCATATCATCCCTCAAATTTTACACTAAAAAAGAGGTTTGCATCTTGAGAGATTTGATCACTCTTGACATTTAACAATGATTATATATATATATATGGATTGGATTTTATTATTATTATTATTATTATTATTATTATTATTATTATTATTATTATTATTATTATTATTATTATAGAGTGTGTTACTTAATCAACGACATATTAAATAGTTAACATGCCAAATATGTGAATAATAACTTAGTTGAGAAAAAATTTCAAACACTTTCATACCTCAAATTCAAATAATTGATTTATCTATTTCTCATAGTTAAAATAATATGTAATCGACAATGAGAAAAAAATAAATTCAAAATGCTGTGATACATCTAATTCGTTACTCACTGAAATTCAATCCTGTCGGATGTCAATCCTTCAGTGGATAGAGGGATACATTGGAGTTTATAATCTAACCTTTCTTATTCTAGAAAAAGAGAAGACACCTAACTCTGAAATGCCGCAATACAACTTAGACACAATTGGAAAATGGAGGTAAGCTCTTTTTGTTGTTGCAAATAAAATAATTTTTGAGTTGGGGGTGTATAATGGCCGATGAAATCTCCAAATATCCCTATACATTCATCTATGTTTTCCTCACTTATTAGATTCAAAGGTATATCATATTATATCTAGGATTTTCTTACTAGCAATTTTATTATTGATATTATACAATGACGAGGGGGTTGTTGCTAGTTGATATCATGGAATGAGAGCTAAAAATAGTTCCAAAAACACCCCTCTATGTCTCCAAATATTCGACTAGATTGGGTGAAAAAATAAAATATTATGAAGAAAGAGTTGTGACAATGGTAGCATGAAAATAGGAAGGCAAATGTTGTAAGGATTGTGAAATTTGGTGGGATTGGGAAAACCACCCTCACAAAATATTTCTTCAACAGTAAGAGATCTAATTACCAATGTTCTTGTTTTTTATTTGATGTTTGAGAAATCCCTTTGAAGTCATTGTAGAGTACGCCTTTTGATGGTTCAACTCGGTTGTCTGAGAAAATAAATAATGTTATTAAAAGTATAAAGTAACTTACAGTGCATCTCTCTTATTTTCACTCTCTTATCATTTTAGATGATGTTGATCATATTGAATAGCTAGAACCATTAATGTCACCAGCAGATGATGTCCTTGCTTCAAGTAACTTGACTCTAGTTATGTCTTGTAATAAAGACATTCTTAGCCATAAAAATATTTGAGTATCAATATTATTAGAAATATTTACATTTTGATAAAAAATGACAATAATACTAATTTTTCACTATTTTTAAATTATTTTAACTTTTGAAAACAAATTATGGTTATTAAAAAAAATATCTAATAATTTTTTTTTCTAAAAAGTAATTAACATCATAACCAGGTTTAACCCAATTTTGTATTTAAATAATCAATATCAGTATAACCAAACCAACATTTAACTTTTCTATAACAATTTTTTTACCATGTCCATTACCTAAACATACATTCAATTTGCATTCATAGTAATATTAAAAATAAAAGACAAGGGTTTAACAATAACTACACCTAAATCTCAAAAAGACAAGGGTTTAACAATATTTACTTGTTTGGTTAATTTTTTTAGTTACAATTTCTTTTTGGAATTTGCTCACAAAATAAAATCTTAGGAGGAGGATAATTATATAGAAATGCATGAAAACAAATTTACTCTTGCACTCCGTAAGAATGAAGAGGAGAAGTATAAAAGATGCATCAAATTAATGGAATCCATGGCATTAGCCTTTCTTGTGATTGGTAAGTACTTGGCATGGGTGGGGAATGAGGCATACGTGAGGGTAAGGACTAATGCAATAATGGGATGTAAAGAAGTATCTAATAATTTTTTTCTAATTTTTCTAAAAAATTAATTAACATATTTTATATTTAATTAATTAAATATAATAATAGAGAACTTAACACTTAACTTTTCTATTACTATATTTTATTTGTTTTTTATATGGTGGTTCATGGAGATTAGGTGGCCGCTACATTCATGGGAAAATCCGGGTATATCAACTCTGAAGGGAATCACATCACACCGGCCAAACTAGGAAGGCCTAACCCCAAGGGTGTTGAGGATAATTAACCCCATGACCTCCCCATCATCGAGGTACTTAGCAATGAGAACTTGACCAATTGAGCTAACCCCTGGGGATCTATTAACATATATTGTTACCTAAGTATACACTCAATTTATTTATAATAACATTACAAATAAAAATAAAAATGGAACTAATAGTTCACATAATCTCTCTTAAACATATATTGTTAATCTTTACCCACTTTATATATTCATCACCAAATAAGTTTAATGTATGTTTTAGATGTCAAAAGCTAAATCGTTTCCTCATCTCATAGAGAAAAGTAACATGATGACAAAAATGAATGATATGGCATCACCACACAAGAATGAATTTCATTCTACCTATTGCAGGCTACTAAGTGCACATATATGCAAAGGAGTATTACTTTCTTTAGGAAGAAAGTAACATTGACCTAATCGTTTTATTTAAATCTTAATATATTTGCTAAGGTCATGTTGTTGCTGCGACAACGACCCTCTAAAATATTTGCCTATGTCAATTTTGGAGCCTATAATAACTGTCGTTTCAAGCCCCCTTGAGTTGTCATGTTGTTTGATTTGTTATCTATGTGTTTTCTCCTAGTGTCACATCCTTCTAAATCATTGTTTCCTTAGCATTGTCACTAACCCATTATAAGAGCTTGAGTTAGTTAATCCATGGTTAGGTGAACTCACGATCTTTCTTGACTTAAAAACTTGCCTTATTTCCATGCACACACTAGAAAAACACTCAAAAGCACAAAAAAACAAACAAAAGAAAGAAAAACACTCAAAAGAAAAAGCGTGCTCCAAGTTGGTGAAGACATGCGCTCAACTTGAGCACATTGCTTCAGGTCAAAGAAGTGCGCCCTCCTTGAGTGCACTTCTTCAAGCTGAAAAAGTGTGCCCTCCATGAGCGCACTTCTTTGTGACAAAAACATGCGTCCTTTCTTGATGCATGCATGTACCATTTATTGCATGTGGATGCACTCCTAGAAAGTAGGATCCCACTTAACTTATCTTAACTAATCCTTTCATGCAACTACAAGTGGAACTCATGCACGAATCAATTTTGCATGTAAACTTCTTTAAATCAACACAACTAATCATTATTCTTGCATAATCATTCCATCTGAGTTGGGCACACATGTGGAAATCAAGAGTCTCTTCATCAACCATTGTAACAAGTAAGCTTTTCATGTTGAATATTTTCATTTCCTTTCATAATTTCACTGCCATTCTTCCTTTAATTACTGTCGATCATTTGTTTTTCAATTTGGTTGTTGGCGCTTATGTTGAATCTTCATGTTGCAAGTGTTAATTTGTTGTCACATGCAGAAACTCTTCACATTCTTGAAACCTTTCATCTTCCACCTTGAATGCATCAACAACTATAAACCCTTGAAAATCTTTATTCTCCTCATCTTAGCATCAAATCTTGCTATTCAAACTTGTTTTTGAGCTTCCAATAGATATAGCGCACTTCTTGAGCTCGAAGCCCAATCAACCTAAAAAATTGCACCCTGTTTGATCAAGTTTTCCTCAGAGCACACTTCTTCACCACAAAGAACTGTGCCCTCTCTTGAGCGCATCACAAAGGCACGAAGCATCTTCATTCATCCCTTCGGCATGCGAAAGTGTGTCCTCCTTTTTTTTGAGTGCATGAGAACATTGTGAAGGCCCAAAGTCTTGTCAACATCATCCTTCGTCCCTTTGGAGTGCAACAGTGCACCCTCCTTGTCTCCTTGAGCACATGAGTGCATAGGGAACACCTGAAGGCCCAACATTTAATCCCTTCAACCCTTCAAGGTGTGCCACTGTGTCGTAGATGATATTTTACACTTAGTTGAGCATGTGAGCACATTGCAAAGCCCTTAAGGACACTGCATGTTCCTTCGTTCTTTGAAAGTGCACCCTCATAGTTTGTGTGCTCATTCTCTCATGCATTCAAGTTTTTTTGCATTATCGTTCATAGTTTTTCATGTTCTATCATTTTTTATGGTTCTTTGTACATGATGTACAAGTGTTATTGCATAAGTAGGTTATTTTAAGCTAATATTGTCACTATGAGTGTGTTGCCCCAAATAGGTGTTCATGCAACAAGTATTTCCACCTTGTCATCATATGTTGGAGCCATGGCACCTCATAATCTGGCCTCCAAAGAAATTTCATAAGAAAGAATTGATGAACCTATAGAAGTTATAAAGACAAATATTCCCATATATCCAGATACAAAGTGCTTTATTGATAAGGATACAATGGTCACATGGAGCAAGATTTATAACACATTCATGTAGGAAAGGTTTTCTGAGGACCTAGAATATTTGCATGCATACATTAACATAAAAAAGTATAGGATGCACAAGGTCACATCCATATTCCTAGTCATGCAATGTGCGGAAGTGATTGAATGGATCATTACACATATGGATGAATATCACCTTGTGTTACGCAGTGAGAGTTGTGGTCAACTCACCGACTATTCTGGTGAAGATATGCAGACATATTATAAGATTCCAAGCCCAATGAATATACAAATGTCAACTTGTACACAATATGGGCAACCCTCGAAACTAGTGATGTTATCAAATCATGGTGTCGAGAGCCTATCGAGTTTCACCATCGCCCATCCACAGTCAATCTGATAAAGATTCTTAGAGATGTATATCCATACTTGATAGCCATGTATTGTCGGTTGTATGGGTGTAAGAATGTTGAGGTGTTCGAAGAAAATTGGATATACACACTCAATATAGTAGGACATGTGGTAGAACTTACAATTGGGCAAATATCATGACATTTGAGTTGCAACATCAGGTAGGGTGGGAAAAAGCAAAAAGCATCTTTACGAGCAAACCAAGCAACACAATTTTACATGTCTTCATTTCTCTTAGACGGAATCTATGCACAATATGCTTTCCTAGGAATGAACTAGAACTAGACCCTTGAGGAAAAGTTCACAGTTTACTTCCACTATAGAGTGTTATCAGAGGCAAGATTCAAAGGTGTATATGACAAATTGGCCAAACACTTCTTTGTAGCTATCTTTCACATGATACTTAAGATAAATCCTCCTTGCATGGCCAATCAGGTAAAGGATTCACTTCAAGATATCACAGACTAGTTTACAGCTCCTGAGGTTACATACATTAGGTGCTTCAGTTGTTAGATATCCCCTCATCTTATGTCACGATATGTGACGAACAAAGTGGTCATGCAAGAAGTCACAAATCAGCTAGACAAGGGATTGTCAAGTATTCTTCACAGGAGGAAGAAATACCATAAGCCTATCTTTCCATTGAGGATCAGAATGTATGAGTTAAAGAGCCACAAGGCAACAACAATAGAGATACAAGCACTAGACCGCCTACATTTCGCCACTAAAGACTTCTATGGATATGATCCTAGGTGAATTGTCAGGCAACCTTGTCAAAGGATTGGTCATAATACGGGGTACTAATCGATGTCCACAATAGAAGATGAGAAGATAAAGAATTGGTACAATGCCAACTTGAAGATACATCCCGTAATGGAGACTAGTTCACCCCATGATCCACCAAATCAAGACTTGTAAGTGCAGTAGGAGGAGATAACAACTCAAGAAAATAATGTAGCTCCCAAGAAAAGGGTCAGGTATTCCTCAACATGTGAGAGCAGAAAGAAATGGAAAGTTGATCCTTTAAACTCAGGAGCTATTCAAGCATAGCAGGAGAGGATAGAAGCAGAAGAAGAAGAGAAGAGGAGGATAGAAGAAGAACATCAGAGGCAGTCCCAAGAAGAGGAAGCAATAACAAGATTGGAAGAAGAACAATTGACTCAAGAGCTGGAAGAGGAACAATCCAAGGAAGAAGATACCATCTAGCCAATGGATGAAGAACCTAATACTCTAGGAGAACATCCTATCATAGGTGGTTATATCCCATTTCGAGAGATGGGGATCACACCTCCACCAACAGATAGAATCATGCATGTATGTAGTGTAACGTTTGATTAGCTGAAGGAGAGGATCATGCAACAAAGACATAGATATTTCTCAAAGGATCCTCAATGTCTAGTCTTAATGTCTAAAAAGAAGGTAATAATTGCAAACAGCAGAAGGAATCCTAGGTCAGTCATGGTGATAAATGTTGCATTCGCTACAACAACACAAGATAACTCTGAGTACTTGTTGAATGAGAATGCGAGACTGAGAAGAGAACTTGTTGCGATGAAGAAATAGGTGGAACATCTTGTAGCGGAGAATCAATGACTATCATAATAGAAATTCAACACTGTAGAATGGTAGTCAACCATACAAGAAGAGCCAGGGCCAATGGAAGACACCATGGCGCGACTATATGATGAGATGCTACTTATACAACAAGTCATGGCTCCTCTCGTTGGAATTCACAAGAAGACACAGGAAGTGGTGAAACTCCTTAAGATAGCAAATAGAGCAGTTGACTAGATGCAGGAGTGGACTACCAAATATCTAAATGCTCCACAACAACTGGAAAAGAAGAATATGATTGTTACAGATATAGACATAGTTTAGTTGAGACTCCACATATAAAACTACTCGTATCTTGGAGCATAGTTGGTTAGTACTATGGATGTGTATAATCAATTGCATAATGGGTTTGAGTATCTAACACGAAAACATGGGATGCCCATCATAGGATTATTTGAAGCAATCAGAGGTAGAGAAGTCATCTTCTAGGAGATCAAAGAATATATTTAACAAATCAAATAGGAAACAAAACATGAAATATTGGAGGTAACCAAATACATTATTCTAAAGTACACCTTTGCACCATTCAAATTGCACATGAAGATCTCATGGATGTGGAATAATTTGCAGTCAAGCTCCAAGAACATACTGACGAAGGCACTGAAGGTGAACATGTGCTACAAAGAGGACTTGCCAATTTGGGTCGAAACCATTGCAAAGGAGTTCAAAGCATGGCACACTTACATTACAAGTGAAATCCATGAGGAAGAAAATGATTTTTCCATTTGATCAAAATTTGTTCCCATTATCAATTTTGTCTTATTAGGACTGCATCTCATATTTAATTTGTATTATGTAATAAATGGTATGTAATGAAGTCCAAGGGACACATGTGGAATGTGAATAGTCACATATTTAATGTAATGAGTCATGAATAGAATATGAATAGTCATAGAAGTCAAAGAGTCACGAGGAAGATCAAAGGTTATTGCTATTTTTTATAAATAGATCCTCATAACTCAATCAAGGGGGGTTTTGGAAGGCTTAGATTCTAGAGGTCTTGCCTTGGATTCCCTTGTAAGACATAGGAGATATATCTTTATTTTGAGAAGCAAGTTTTGGCTTCGTGTTCCACTATTGGATACAATGTTTCATCCATGTAACTATGTACTTGGGTATCTTGCACTTATAATTAGAAACTCAACGAGTTGACACTTCTTCATACATTTATCATAGATGTAGTTGGAATATTCTGGTTATATTTATGGTATATGTTGCTTTATTTACATAATAAGTTAATGAAATAATTCGTTGCTTGGCTATGGCTATTATTGAATGAGTGTTGTTATCATTTAATGATTTTCCTTTATTGTGTGGACTAATATGTAGGTATTTAACAAGCCTTTATTTATCCCTGGGTTCCCCTTTAGGATAGTACTATTACTTTTCTAACCGGTGGCTCATTTCCCTCACCATCCATGGAAGGCTCCCTCATATACCTTACATTGGGTGTCTCACAAATCTCACATTCTTGCTTCCCCGAAGTAGTGTGTGTTCTCTTGTGTTGATTGATAAACAATGAAAATATTTAAATCATTCCATGGTGGCTGAACCGTATGACCGAATGGGACTCCTACACCAAGTAATGTGAGGTATAATTGGGACTTCACATCGGGGAGATCCCCTTACAATGTTGGCGGCATCCAACACCGTCAATAGTTTTGGCACTCAAAGGAGGGCCAAATGAAAAGCCAAGCCTATGAAGTCTATTTGAGTCTCTTACCTTTAATGGCTTCATCCCAAATTATAATCTCAAGGTGTTTCTCCAAAGCTTTAAATATTTCAATCCTCGTGGAATTTTTACATAACTTGTCACACCTCAAATTTAATGGAAAGGGTATGAAAACCATACTTGATTACGTGATTGAATTCATTCAATTTAGTCTTTCAAGTGGCGTTTATTCTAAAGAAATCCTCATGTGATTGTTTACCCTTACATTGGATGGTTGTGTGAAGCAATGGTGCTACTCTCTACCCACTAATTCTATTATATCTTTCAATCATTTGGTTAACGAGCTTCGTCACATATTTTTAAACTATGAATATCAAGATGTTCTTAATGAAATCAATCAACTTAGAATGGAACCTAATGAATCTCTTAAACATTTCACAGATTGATTCCTTCATCTTTGGTACAAATTCATAGACGAGGACATGGAATGGAAATTATCAGATGAGAAATTTCATCTCCTAGTCTAGATGTCAAGAAAATATTTTGAATATGACTCATCATGTCCTCCTACTCCAAAATAATTTCAACATCCTAAGGAAGAACTGTACTTGCCTTTTGTTCCATGTCCTCCTCCTTTTGATGTTCCGTGTTTCAAACCTCAAGCGATCATTCAATCAGAAGGTCAATTAGTAGATAAAGAATTGGTTTTTCTCTCAAATCTTTCCCTTGATGGTGATTCATCTAATCATATCAATCAACCACTTCCCAATGTTGATATTCTACCAATCGATCTTCCACTCGTTAATCAAATTGAACACTTGGATGATCATGACCCTAATGATTTCCTTTTCTTTGAATTATACAATGACGATTGTTCAAGTAATATGGATGAATCTTTGTTCTTGTAGGTTTTGACCCCATACAAAAATTACCTGCATATGAATTCTAAAAACAAAAAATAAACAAATGCGAGAGCATAACACATAAAACAAAATATACACACAGATTTTTCCCTTGGATCCCAAAACTGGGACTACCAGATTGATTTTTCATTATGTTCCTTTCAATGTTACAATACATATATATACATGCCAAAGCAAAAAATACCATGGACCGAAAACCATCGCGCCCAAAAACATGTGCGAAAACCATGCAAAAAACCATAGGTAGGTTCGCACACCTAATATAGGGTCCAAAAATATATAACACAACCCAATAGTTCTTACATGAGGAGTTGGATTACAACAATTTCAAATGGAGTTTGATGCAATTATCGAAGATTTTCTTTCAGGTATATCTCCATTTGATCAAGAAAATTATATGCTTATCATCATATATTTTTGCAATAATCTTGAAAATCTATCTTCTTCTAAATCTCGTGATTTGGGTAATGGATCTTGTTTTGATAAGAAACTGACCATGTTTTACCAAATTGATTATCCATCTTGTCAGGATTCAAATATGGGTCAAGTGATATGACACTTCAACCTACATTGATGGTTATGTCAGGTTCCTATCACCATGACGATATTTGTGAGTTTGGTCAGTTTATCATTCTTTTGCACAATTTTATCATTTAGGTCATCATATGGGATGTTGAATCTCTCCTGAGGGATGCTTATTTTATCAACATAAAATTATTCAACCCCTAGGGGAGGAGACTTAATTTGAATACTAATCTTCCTTCGCTACATCCCATCTCAAGAAAATATCTAATATGTAATGTAGAAATAAGGAAGAATCTTAACAAATCATTTTCATCATCCATCAACTAATATCACATGCATAATAGCTTAGATTGTGGTCAAGCCAATAATAGTGGTTATGACACAGATCTGTCCTTGTTCAATATATCTTGTTTATCTTTCCCTAAAGGTTGTTTCCATGATCTCGTTACAGACTCACTAAAAGTCTCTCTTCAGTTTGGACCTATGTCTCGTGGCTTGTACATGCACGCTCTTCGCAAAACCTTGTATGGTCCTAGTCTTGGTAGTTTTTTTTGTTGTAAATTTTCTCACTTGAAATAGTAGTTGAGTGTAGTACACCGTTTTGGTTGCGCTTCCTATTTCCATCAATCAGTGCATATGTTTGCACAATTTCTCTTATTCACTGCATTACTTTCTGTTTTGGTTTTCCATGATCATATCTTCTAGTCTAAAGGTTAGGAGAAACTTGCTTGGATGCATTGAAAATTTCACTTTGCATGACCCGACCCTGCACTGTTTAGGTTAGGTTAGGATAGATTGCATGTAGTTAGGTGACCTGCATTCTTATTGTTTGATTTGGTCTTTATTGTTTCCACTTCATTATTTTGGTTTTATTTATCTTTAAATAACTTCGGTTTTGAGCTTCCAGATGACGTGGCTAACATTTTGTGCAAGGCAAGTTGTAGTACCGTATAACCCTTGGATTGTATGTTACCGTCTTCCTTGATTTGGTATATCTCTTTCGAGTCAATGATTTTTCGATGGAAAATATGAACCTTTAGTTGGGAAGCTGCAAGAAAACCATGAAGCCCACATCTATTTATAATTCTCATTCCTATGCTCGATCTTGTTTTGAATAATGTTTTCTTGATTATCTATTTGTGTAGAGTAAGATAAGGGGGAAAATTTTAGTGACCAAAGCATCAACGGTTAAAACATGTCACTAAAGGAACAACCTCCCCTACTCTCAATAAGTCAGGATCCCTCTTCCACCTGTTGAAAAATAATAAGTGCCAATGCATAGTCCTATGAAAAAAGAAAAGAAAAATAAAGGGTGAAAGAAGATAAAGGATTCTTGCACGAGGAGGTGAAGAAATGAAATTTACTGGGTACTAACCAGGCTCACTGGCAGTGAAGAAACATTTTTGTTCCTGAATTATCTCTGTCGGGGTATCATCTAGGCCTGATGGAAGTGGAGCAACACTATAGATGTAAACATCACATTCTGATTGGTTTTTATCACCATACTATATTACCCTTACTTACATCGAAAAGATAATGATATGGCTTGGTATATTGTTGTGTTACCACAAATAATGGAATAGGGAAGACTATATCTTTAACCACATAATAATGGGGAGAAAAGGTAACCCATTGAATGAATCAATACTTCCTAAAGAAATGAGACTTTGTGCTTACAATGAAACCATTTCAGAGAAGCTGCGGTTCTCTCAGTGTGTCGTTGTGACAATGACCCTCCAAAATTTTTGTCTATGTCAATCTTGGAGCCTACAATAACTATCATTTCAAGCCCCCTTGAGTCATCATGTTGTTTGATTTGTTATCTATGTTTTTTTATCCTAGTGTTGCATCCTCATAAGCCAATGTTTCTTAAGCATCGTCACTTAACCATTAAAAGTGTTTGAGTTAGTTATTCCATGGTTAGGTGAACTCATGATATTTCTTGACTTGGAAACTTTCCTTATCTCCATGCACATACTAGAAAAATACTCAAAACACAGAAAATCAAACAAAAGAAAGAAAAACACTTAGGAAAGAAAAAGTGCACTCCAAGTTGGTGAAGACATTTGCTCAACTTGAGTGCACTCCTTCGGGTTGAAGAAGTGTGCCCTTCTTGAGCGCACTCCTTCATGCTCAACAAGTGCACCCTCCATGAGCACACTCCATGGGGTCTAAGAAGTGAGCCCTTATTGAGCACACTCCTTCATGCTCAACAAGTGCACCCTCCATGAGCGCACTCCTTCATGATGAAAACATGCACCCTTTCTGGATGCATGCATGTGCCATATTTTTGCATGTGGGTGCATTCCTAGAAAATATGAGCCCACTTAACTTCTCTTAAATAATCCTTTCATGCAATGACAAGTGGAACTCATGCATAAATTAGTTTTGCATGTAAAATTATTTAAATGAAATCAGTTAATAATTCTTCTTGTATAATCATTCAATCTGAGTTGGGTGAATAATTGGGAATCAAGAGTCTCTTCATCAACCAGTGCAACAAGTAAGTTTTTCATATAAAATATTTTCATTACCTTTCATGATTTCACTCCCATTCTTTCTTTTCTCATTGTGGATCCTTTGATTTTTAATTTGTTTGTTGGTGTTTATGTTGAATCTTCATGTTGCAAGTGTTAATCTGTTTTTGCATGCAAAAACTCTTCACATTCTTGAAACCTTTCATTTTCCACCTTGAATAAGACAAACAACTACAAATACCTGTAGATATTTCTTTCCTCATATTAGCATCAATTTTTTTTGTTCAAACTTGTTTCTAATATTCCAATAGGTAGAGCACACTTATTGAGCTTGAACCCCAATTTACCTGAAAAATTACGCTATGTTTGATCAAGTTTTCCTTGATAGTGCACTTCTTCACCACACATAACTATGCCATCTCTCGAGAAAATGAGCACATCACGAAGGCATGAAGCATATTCATTCAGCCCTTTAGCATGTGACAGTGCGCTCTCCTTTTCCTTGAGCTCATGGGTGCATTGTGGAGGCCCAAAGACTTTTCAACCTCATCCTTCATCCCTTCAGACTGCAATAATGAACCCTACTTGTCTCCTTGAGTGCATGAGCTCATAGGGAAGACTCGAAGGCCCAACACTCCATCCCTTTGACCCTTTGAGGTGTGACAATGTGCCTTATATGATTTTCTCCACTTCCTTCAGCACATGAGTGCATTGTAAATCCCTCAATGATCTTGAATATTCCTTCATGCTTTGAAAGTGTGCCCTCCTAGTTTGCATGCTCATTTTCTCATGCACACAAGTTGTTTTACATTGTCATTCATAGTTTTTCATGTTCTATCATCTGTGATGGCTCTTTGTACATGATATACAAGTGTTTTTACATAAGTATGTTTCTTTCCGCTAATATTGTCACTATGATTGTGTTGACCCAAACAGGTGTTCGTGCTACAAGTATTGCCACACTGTCATCATTTTTTGGAGCCATGTTTCCACACAAAGTTGCCTCCAAATAAATTTAAGAAGCAAACACTAATGAAATTGTAGAAGTTACAAACAAAAATATTCCCATATATGCATATACACAATGCTTTGTTGATAAGGATGTAAAGGTCACATGGAGCAAGGTTTACAAAACATTCATGCAGGAAAGGTTTGCTGAGGACTTAGAACATTTGCATGCATACATCAACACAAAAAATTCTTGGATGCATAGGATCAAATGCAGATTCCCAGTCATGCCATGTGCATAAGTGAATGAATGGATCATTACACATATGAATGACTCTCACCTTGTGCTACGCAGTGAGAGTGGTTGTCAACTCACCACCTATTATGGTGAGGATATGTAGAGATAGTATAAGATGCTCAAGCCCAATGAATATGAAAATGACAACTTATACATAAGATGGGAAACCCTTGACACTAGTGTTGTTATCAAATCATGGTGTTGAGAGCCTGCTATTTTTCACCATCGCCCATCCACAATCTATATGGAAAAGATTCTCAGAGATGTATATTAGCATTTGATAGCCATTTATTGTTGGTTGTATGGGCATAATAATGTTGAGGTGTTTGAAGAGAATTCAATATACATTCTTAATCTAGTAGTGGCTCATGGTAGAAATCTCGATTGGGCATATATCCTGTAATTTTAGTTGCAGTGTTGGGGGGGTAGGCAAAAGCATCTTTATGGGCAAACGAGGCACTAGAATTTTACATGTTTGCATTTCTCTTAGATGAAATTTGTGCATAGTATGCATTCCAATGAATGAACTAGAATTGGACCCCTGAGGAGAAGTTCCCAGTTTACTTCCACTATAGAGTGTTATTAGAAGCAAGCTTCAGAGGCATATACGAAAAATTAGTCGAAAACTTGTTTATAGTTATCTTTCACATGATATTTAAGATCGATCCACCTTACACAACCAATTCGGTAAAGGAGTCACTTCGAGATATCACAGACAAGTTTTCATCTCCTGAGGGTACATACATTAGGTGATTTATTTTCCAAATATCCCCTCATCTTATGCCACAATATGTGACAAACAAAGTGGTCATGCAAGAAGTGACAAATCAGCTCAACAAGGGATTGCCAAGAATTCTTCATAGGAGGAAGAAAGCCCATTTTCCTATGTTACTGTTGAGGATTAGACCCTGTGAGTTAAAGAGCTATAAGGTAGAAACAACAAAGATTCAGGAGTTGGACCACCAACATTTCACCACTAAATAATTCCATGGATATGAGCCCGAGCAAATTGTTAGGAAACATTGTCAAAGGAACAGTCACAATACATGGTACTCATCGATGTCCATAACATAAGATGAGAAGATAAAGAACTAGTAAAATGGAAACATGAAGACACAACCAATAATGGAGACAAGTTCACCCCTTGATCCACCAGCTCAATGCTTGCAAGAGCAGGAGGAGGAGGAGGAGATAACACCTAAAGCAAATAAAGTAGCTCTAAAGAAAATGATTAGGTATTCCTCAATAGGCGAGAGCATCAAGAAATGGAAATATGATCCTTTAAACTTAGGAGATATTCAAGCAGAGTTGGAGAGGAGAGAAGAAAAAGAAGCAGAGAAGAAGAGTCAACCAAGTGAGTTGCTGGAGAAGCAACAAGCATAAGAAGAAGAGAAGATGAAGATAGAAGAAGAACAAAAATGGAAGTCCTAGGAGGAGGAAACAACACAAATATTGGAAGAAGAACAATTGACTCAAGAGTTGGAAGAGGAACAATTCGAGGAAGAAAATACCATCCAGCCAATGGAGGAAGAATTAGATACTCCAGGAGAAAATCCTCTCATACGTGGTCATATTCCATTTGGAGAGATGAGGATCACACCTCCACTAGCAGAAAGAGTCATGGATGTATGCAGTGTAACATTCGATTAACTGAAGAAGAGGATCATGCAACATAGGCACCGATATTTCTCAAAGGATCCTTAGAATCCAGTCTTGGTGTCTACAAATAAGGTGATAATTTCCAACACCAGAAGGAATCCTAGGGCAATCAACTGAAGAAGAAAATCATGCAACATAGGCACAACTATTTCTCAAAGGATCCTCAAAATCGAGTCTCAGTGTCTACAGAGAAGGTGATAACTGCCAACACTAGAAGGAATATTAGGGTGGTCAAGGCGGAAAATGTTGCATTCGCTACAATGGTGCATGATAAATCTAAGTACTCATTGAATGAGAATTCAAAATTGTGAAGAGAACTTGTTGCGGTGAAACAACAAGCAAAACATCTTGCGGTGGAGAATCAATGACTGTCATCATAGAACTTCAAGGCCGCAAAAGACAAGCAGCCATGCAAGAAGAGTTGGGGCCAATGGAGGACACCATGGCATTACTATATGATGAGATGATACTTATGCAATAGGAGTCATGGCTCCTCTCATTGGAATTCAAAAGAACGCATAAGAAGTGGTGAAACTCTGAAAGATAGAAAATAGAGAAGTTGACCGAATGAAAGAGTGGACTGCCAAATATTTGTATGCTCCGCAACATCTGGAAAATAAGGATAAGATTGTTGTAGAGATAGACATAGATTAGTTTAGGCTCCACCTAAAAAAGTACTCACATCTTGGAGCACAATCAGTTAGTATTATGGCTACATAGAATCGACTCCATAATGGGTTTGAGTATCTAACACAAGAACATTGGATTCCAACCATCGTATCAATTGAAGCAATCAAAGGTAGATAAGTCATAATTCAGCATATCAGAGAATATATTAAACAAATAAAACATGCAATAGAATATGGAGGCTTGGAGGTAACCAAAGTCATTATTATGCAATATGCCTTTGCACTAGTCAAAGAACACATTAAGCTCTCATGGTTGTGGAACAATGTGTAGTCAATCTCCAAGAACATACTGATAGATGCAATGGAGGTGAAGATGCCCTACAAAGGGGACTCGCCAATTCGGGTCAAATTCATTGCAAAGGATTTTAGAGCATGGCCCATTTACCTTACAAGTTAACTTCACGAGGAAGCAAGTGATTTATCCATTCTATGAGCATTTGTCCCATTATCAATTTTTCCTTATTAGGCCATCATACCATATCTAATTTGTCTTCTATAATAAGTATTATGTAATGAAGTCCAAGGGACACATGTGTAATGTGAATAGTCACATATGGAATGTAATGAATCATTAATAAAATATGAATAGTCATAGAAGTCAAAGGGTTATGAGGAAGCTCAAAGGTCATTGTTATTTGTTATAAATATCTCCCCCTAAGTCAAGCAAGGGGGATTTTCAAAGGCTTAGATTCTGGAGGTCTTGCCTTATCTTCTCTTGTAAGACATAAGAGATAGATCACTATTTTTAGAAGTAAGTTGATGCTTCATGTTCCGCTATTGGATACATTGTTTCATCCATGTAACTATGTAATTGGGATATTTCACTTATAATAGAAAGCTCAATGATCTGACACTTCTTCATACATGTATCATCGATTTAATTTGACTATTCTATTTTTTTATGGTATATGTTGCTTTATTTACATATTAAGTTAATGAACTAATTCTTTGCTTATCTATGGTTATTATTGAATGAGTGTTATTAGGATTTAATAATTTTTGTTTATTATGTGGACTAATATGCAGGCATTCAACACATCTTTATCCTTATCCTTGAGTCCCCCTTTAGGATAGTGTTATTACTTTTCTAACTGGTGGCTTGTTTCCCTCACCAGTTGTGGAAGTCTCCCTCATATACATTACATTTTGTATCTCACAAAGCTCACATTATTGCTGCCCCAAAGTAGTGTTTGTTCTCTTGTGTTGGTTGATAACCAAGGAAAATATTTAAATCAATCCAACGGTGGTTGGACCGTATGACTGGATGGGACTCCTACACCAAACGATGTGAGGTCTAATTGGGACTTTACATCGGGGAGATCCCCTTACAATTTTAGTCACATCCAACACCGTCAACAGGTCAACCAATCCATGTTTACATCTATTTCCATCTATTGACAGGTGGAAAAATTTTAGCCATCAACGTGGAGATACTACTAACCAGGGCCCCAATCAAACCCTTACTCATTTGGTGTGGTGGCACTCACAATATTTGACCCAGTTTCTATGTCCTAAACTAATATAATCTAACCTACACTAAGTTCATAACTAATGAACATTATTATTATTATTATTGTTGTTAGTTTCCTAATCCTAATTTTAAGTACTTATTTAATGTCTACCTAATTTTTTCTCCCACTATGTTGGTGTTAGGTGGACTTGTTGTTACTGACAAAGAGGGAACAAAGAACTACCCAAATGCAAGTTTCTTAGGAAACTGTAGATGTTAAAAATAAAAAATAGTTTTAACTGATATTTGGGATCAGCTAGGCCATAAAATTTAGTCCAATAGAAGGGCAAGAAGTTAAAATGGGTTTTCTTATTTTTTGTGTTAATTACAGAATATTAATTTTCAATATAAATCCCACTCTAAACAAAACTAATCAATGTCACCAATGATAATTTATAACTCAATATGAATGAATGATCGTTAAACAAAATGATAATCAATTTAAAATATAGAAATAATCTAAATATAAAAAAATTAATTAGCACATAATACTTATTTTAATTATAGAACTAAAATGAGTATTCTAACATTCATAGGTTAGGAAACAATTCATTCAATATGTATTTTGTATTAAACTGAAATCACATATGCATATATGTGTAATGCTCCCTCTCGCCCCGTTAAATTAATCTAGGTTGAATGGGAAGTGTTATTTTTGGCTAACCCAATCTCCATGGTCTCATTATGAAGATGGGGTTACAAGATCCCTTCCCAACCAAAGTGTGTGGAACTCACTTCGGATAATACTATGAATCCAGCTCGTCAGGAGCATTATAACAATATAAATTTTACCTCAATCTGACTCCTGAATTGAAAGTTATGCCTCTTTAAATATTGACTAGTTATCTCCTACCACATCATCAAATTCTACCATGTGGCTCCCACATGTAGCCCCAAGTCGCCCTACCACATCATTTGCGATGTCTACATGGCATCAACAATGCATTCGTGGAGCTCACCACGTTAGCCTAGTTCAAAGATCCCATTGTTCCTAATCTCTCCACGCAAATACATGACTCCCTTTATATCCGACCACAAGAGATATCCAAGTATTGTTACACTTTAGTTTGTCATACTTATAAAAAATGATGTCATGACCCTATCCTTCATCATCCATAACATAATTTCCAACAATCCCTGAAAGAATTTGGAAGAGAAACTCACTCAGAAAGATAAGAATCTTATGAAAATAGCTTTAAAAACCCTAATTTTAAAGGGTGTCATAGTTGGTACTGTAATTATCTGCGATGTTGCTAGGTTGTCACATTTTGTCTAACTCTTAACCTGCAACACTTTCACATTTTCCCTTGTCATAGGGGGTGACACTATTTTAACAAATGTAAAAAAAAGAATATGAGAAGCTTATACTCTAGAAGCCTCATGGATGGCATCCTCTTTGATCGGTTTGGATCTAATTTGACCTCCCTACCTTGTTGGATCTGAACCTCCACCCCTTATCTCCTCCTATCCCTCTCAAGCCTACAAATAGAATTATCCCCCATTAAGATGGTTAGTCATAAAATCTCGGGAAGCTTCATGAAACTCTACCCAAATTCCCATCTTTCCCCCCTTAACTTTTGAAAGTAGGGCATTGGAATGAAGAACAATAAAATAGAGATCTACAACATCAAGACTAGGTTGTAACCTTTTTTTGCATTCTTGATATAGTTACACTATTCTTTCCCATAAATCATTGTTTAAGTTTTGACAATGTTTATTATTTGCTTCCTTGATCAGTTATATAGGTTATATTAGATTATCTTTGAATTATTGGTGCTTTGATGGTTTATTTAATTTTTTCACTTGTAGATTTTTTCATCTAAATATAGAGAATGGCACCAAGAGTTACAAATAAATAGTGAGGACAAACATTTGGAAAAACGTATGGATCTATCCTATTTCTATGTTCATTGTTGATTTTATGTTTGATAAACCTAGGGAAATTTTATTTCCATTGTTTATTTTTTTCTAGATTTGGGTGCTAGATCTAGGGAGATTTCCCTTGTCCGCAAGTGGGATTTATCCATCAAACATAATTGTTAACCATACTGAGGAACGACCCTATTCTTCATATTCATTCTAAGTTGTTTGAATCATTGTTTTCTTAAGTTTCCATGCTTTTTGAGTCACTAGCTTGCTATATATGACTCTCAAAACTCAGATCCTTCTTAAATATTGAAGATATTTTTTTTTTTTTTTTTTTATTTTTTATTTTTTCCCGTACTATCACACTTTACATGGTACCCAAAGCGACACTATCACACCTACGCCACTGTGTAACTATCACACTATAACATACTTATAGTGTGTGAGACTATTAGAAAAGTCAAGTATTTTATAGGTTTTTGTCTGAATAAGTCTTGGATATTTTTGTGATAAGGTTTGTAAGTTTGTTTGTTGTCATTATATAGCCTTATCTTTCCATATCGAGCATCTCTTTTTGTGTGATTTTTCACCTTTTTGTTTGAGTGTGTGTTAGAAGTGGTATTTAAATTTGTGTCGAATTTTTGAGTGCATGTTTTATTTGCGTCTTTTTGCTTCAATATTTTTTGCATCGTCATTCAATTCTTTCATATTGTTTGAAAGTAAAAAAACAAAAATTGCAGTTAAAGTGTTTTTTACTGCATTTGGAAAGAAAACAAAAAAGGAAAAATCTTGCATTCTAGTTCATAAGTGGAGTAATTTTTAGCTTACATTTTCAAGCAAAGTAAGTTTCTACAATTTTTAAGTATTTTTAAGCCAAGAATCATGTGTCATATAGTTTATTTGATTTGCATTCAAATAGTAGTTCATGTTTCTTGCATTGAAAGTTACACTTATTTCTTTGCTTGAAACTTCTTATTCCTTACTATAGCTAGAATTCATTAACATAAAATCTCGCATTTCATTTCATTGAACTTGAGATTTTGAGTCAAGTCAAAATATCATTGGTTTCAACTCCATATACCTATTTTGTAAACAAAAACCACACAATTAATACTTAATAAAATTGATTCAACATGTTTACATTTCTATGGTAGCACACCTATATTAGATTAAGCATAGGGCCTTAGAATAGGTGGTGAGTTTAAAATCTCTAAGGCTATAAAAAAAACATTATAATCTTGAGTTAGGGAGTGAAAATCCATTTATTGCATCACGTTGTCTGGGAATATCCTCTGACACAAGAGTTAAGCATGAGGTCAGATTGGGCCCATAAAAGCAATCTACCCCATTTTATTGGTATTGGTGGCATTGATTTGAACATATTACAAACAATGTTTTAAAACACTTCGGGATCACTTTGGTGGACTACCCTCACTATGAGGAACCTATTAGGGGGATTTCAGGCTTATTTCCCTGCCCTTGCAAGTACGTCCGACTATTGACTGTTCCCCCAGGACATGTAGTTGTAGGTGGTGGCCTTAGTGTCTTTTATCGTAGGGATCATACATAAGGTGATGGTGAGGGGGACATCCTCATTGTACCTAGGATAGACATTGGCCAAACTCACTTGGGCCTTCCTAGAGGGTGCTCCACTATATGTGAGGGTACTTGCATTGGGTTTGGATTGTTAAGAAATTTGCCAATGTAACTATTCCACCCAATCTCTCTTTAGCCACTTTTCATATTGATCTCATTAAGTTGAATTTAATCACCAACTAGAGTGGTCATTGTGAGAAGGTTTGTTTGTATGTTTTCTTCCTTAGATTTTCTAGCGTGTGTTATTTTTTTTCCATTTATTATACCTTAGGTTAAGTCTAATGGAAATAGTTCCATATGTTGGACATTGGATAAACCAAGGCTCCCCATGTGTTTCACGACATGGACAAACCACCTCTCATGGATCTTTATCTCTAGTGATGCAATTGTTGACTAACACTTGCAGGTTTTGGTTTAACAAAAATCGTGATTCTCAACTAGTGGTATCACAGCGCAGGTCACAAGTTCTATACCTACCTAGCTCACCTTGGGGGGGGAGATTGTTGGACATTGGATAAACTAACGCTCCCCTTGTGTTTCATGACATGGACTAACCGCCTCTCATGGACCCTTATCTCTGGTGATGCAATTGTTGACTACCATCTGTGGGTTTTGGTCTAATGACAATCTTGATTACAAACACTAGAGTATAATAATCAAGGAACCCCTTTTAACAGGGATCTTAGTCATTTTCCTTGCTTTGGAAATATTGGTCCTCATTACGTGGATATGTTGTCCCTTCCTAGATTCACAATATGTTTACCTATATGGTTGTTTTGAACTTCGTTGGCCCCAAACACTCAATCTTCTCCACCTCAACTAAGTTCTCCACTTTAACCACATGAACCTCATGTTGAACCTTTGCCTTATTTTCCCACCATGAATTCTTGCCAGCATGACTTCTTTCCTTATTTCATGTTTTCTTACACTTGTACTACAATAGTTGAACTATTTCGGTTATTTTAGTTATCTTATTGAGAATGTGATGTAAAGGTTGTTATTGTTGTCCCATCCTTGTGGACTATTCTATGGGATACTAGAAAAATATTTCCTTGTTTGTTGATTGTAAAGACTGCCTCACCCAATGTGGACTATTTTGTTGGATGTTAGACAGATCCTTTTGGTTCATGTGTGTCTCTTCCTGGGTGGTACTATTACCTCTCACTTAGAGGCTAACTTTTCTCTCCCCTTTGGATTAGAATAACCTTGACATAGTTGCAACTACACACTCACTAAACACACCTCCCTTTCTTTTCGAAGACACCATTTCATTACTCTCTTTTGTTGACAACTAGATGCAAGGCAATTATTTAAGAATTTGGCAACCAAGCATTTATACCAAATGGTAATCCTACACCAAATGGTGTGAGGTATAATTATACTTCATATTAGGGAGATCCCCTTGGTTGACGGATTTGCAACATCGTCAACACTTATTTTTCTCGAGTCTTTTCTCTTCCTGTAGCTTCCTGTTCCTCTTCTAGGTTTTGTATTGATGTGGATTCAAATTCTTCACCTGTAATAACAAAACCTTCTAATTTTTCAATTTCCATTGCTATTCCCTTCTAAGAAACAATAGAAGCCTTTGAAGTGAGTTCATTGAAATTAAATTGCAAAATTTAGTAGACTTTAACTCTTGGAATGAAATATTGAGTTGTAGAGCCTTTTCCTTCAGAAAATTTTCATATAGTTCCTCTCTTAATTCTTGCAATTGTTGTCTTGATTCACTGTGTAGGACTTTTCTTCTTTAGACAGCTTGCTCAAAATCATCAATGCATATAAAAAACTCATTGAAATATGGTTCCGTATGTATAACGTTTTTAATATAACTGATCGTTATATAATGATTTCCAATGAAACAATGAGGATCATAGTTATAATGGGGCAAAGTAAACAACCAAATTTCCTCAAGCTCTTTGCCTTCTATGATTCCGTGCCCTTTGCGTTAGATATTAATGTCACCAAACTTTATTTGGAAATTAGGCCAGAGTTTCTTTTGTAGCTTACTCAACTTCTTGGCTTGTCCATACAAAACAACTTTATTAGCCACTTCTCTAGAAAAGCAAGTCTTTTCGGAATATATCGAGGCAGAAGATGGGAACCAACTTTGCTACCAAAAATTCTGATGTAGGAAAATAATTCTTCAACAAAACAACAACTTATTGATTCTATGCCTTCTTTTAGATTATAACTTATTTTGGGAGGTATTGTTCCAAAAATGAGTTGAAGCAAATGAATCAAAACATAGTAGAAAATATCATAAAAATGATATTTAAAATTAGATTCCCATAGAATGGGAGAATAATTTTGAATTGTTAGTTGCTAGTCAGATGGGTAATTCCATTTCATGATCAGAAAGGGACCGATGCAATAAAAACATCTAACAAATAGGTAGACATACAAAAAATATAATTGAACTCAAGCCAAGATGAGACTGATAGCTTCACTATATTTGTGATATTGTGTGACAACAAGTCAACCCAATTTAGGCATTTCCCCTCATTCAAAATGTTATGGATTATTGGGATCCATTTAATTTTACAATGCTCAAGATCTTGTTCCTAATATAATCTTCTTAGCATTTTAATTGAAGAAATCTATTAGGCTTCTTAAAATTAGCTATTGGATAGTTCTTTTTCCTTTGATCTTGAAACCCTTTTCTTCTTTTCTCATCCATCCTCTAATTACTATATCATAATTCTCTTGACATTTCTTTAAGAAAGTGCTTTGAAACTTCTGAAGGAACTCAAAATTGAGTGGGATTTGTGGGGGCCTAAGTTTATATATGACTGATAACACTTCAAATTTCTAGGATTCTATCACAATTTCTTGATGGTCATAAATTTTTCGAGTTATAATATCAGTGAGAGAGAGAATCTAGGAAATCATGTCATAATAGGGAAAAATTTTAGCCCTAGTTTCTATTTTATGTAACTCTATTTATCTGATTGCTTCAAACCATTTTTTCTTTGTTTCAGTAGCTCTTGGGTTTTTTAACCATTCTCTTTGATCAAAGAATTCAAATATCTCAGACCATCTCATCGTACCTATTTTTTATGTCTTGTAGGTTGAATCTGACATGAGTAATGCACCCAAGTTCACTTGTTGTTCTAGTCCAACATCCATGCTCTTAATCTTTTCCTTAATTTTCTCTATTTGTTCCTTTGCCACTGGAAATTTGATTTTTTTTTTTTTGATTATATAACCTGTAAATAGTAATAGAGGATATATAACTTTTTTTTAT
Source organism: Pinus tabuliformis (assembly GCA_031772625.1). NCBI lineage: Eukaryota > Viridiplantae > Streptophyta > Pinopsida > Pinales > Pinaceae > Pinus > Pinus tabuliformis. The sequence goes on along the minus strand of CM062806.1, from coordinate 802,369,947 downwards.
TTCAAATTTGAAATTGAATTCAATAATTTTTAAAATAAATAGCATTATGCTTACACATTTTTTTTTTTTTGAAATTGGTTCTGTTTTTTCTTAATTCAGTGATTTGTGAAACATGACTTAACAAATGAGCATGCAACTAAAACACCCTAAAATCTTAAATTTGTAGTTGGATATTTTGCATGTTTTGGCATTTTAAGAGCTGTAAACATTAAGAAAGCATATGTAAGTTCTGACTATTCAAAATTTGAAATTGAATTTAGCAATTTGTAAAAAAAATAACCTTATACTTGCATAATTATTTTTGAAACTAGTGAAATACCTTAAAATTTAGGTAAAAATACCCTTAAAATCTCAAATTTTCTACTAGAGAATTTCATTTTTTTGGCATTTTATGACATGTAAATGCCAATAAAACATACATAAGTTTTGCGAATTTAAAATTTGAAATTTCACTTAGGAATCTCTAAAACAAATTAGGTTATGCTTACATACAATTTTTTGGAGCTGGTACTCGCTTTATTTAATTGAAATTTTCTTTGAATAATATTTCAGAAAAGAGCATGCACGAATAATACCAAAAAATCTTAAAACCCTGTCTAGAAAAATGTGAAAAATGCAAATGAACGTGTGCATAAATTCCCTATAAATAGGCCAAGTGTTTTTATTTATGGGAATCAAGAAAGCATCAAAAAATTTATTATTGATTTAACAAAACTGAACATGAAATGCGAAATTTCAAAATATTTATGAAAAAGCGCACTGAACACAAATCAACAAAAGTAGTATTTTATTCACATGATCAGATGGACTGAAGGTCAGGAGGTTGGCCAGTTGAGCATTTTCTTATTTTATGATCAAATTTTTATATCTAGATTTTGACTATACTATAGTAAACATTTGTCTTTATCACACCATTCGTATAGTTAGGAGGTCGAATAGTTGGTAGTTTATTTTGTATTTTAATTCACCTATTGTATCTTGACCCCGACTGTGGCATATTCGAGTGGTTTCATTAAGCTGGATAGTTTGGAGGCCAAGAAATGCTAGGATACGAAGGTTGCACAAATTATTTATAATAAAATTCCTAGTCATCCCAACTTTCTAGTCGTGTGGTTGGAAGGTTGGGTAGTCCAAAGGTTAATTTTTTTCACAAAATATTTCTCGATCAATTCCTCTCTGGTGGCACAAATTTTGATTATCTTGCACAATGCATAACTGTAAAATCAACAAGAAAAAATCTATGAACATTGATTAGGGGCATGAAAGCTAATAGTAGTGAAAACATTTATATTTATTTCAATCAGACTCTTAGAAAAGGAGCAGGAAAATGGAATATTTCTCAATGATTGGAAGATATACGTTGTGTCCTTTGTTAACAAAAATCTATTAATTAGCACTTTGATTAGGGTTGCATAGAGATACTTTGTATGTCAAAGGATCCTTAGATTGACTTAATGCTAATCAATGTTTTTATTTATTTATTCATAACTCATTTATGAAATACCATTTCTATACCTCTAGTTAAATTCGATGAGAAAATACAAAGAGAGATATGAAAAACAAGGCAAACCTACAAGTTTTTTTTATGCTAACAACGAGGACAATAGAAGAGTATCTAGAATACATGGTGGTTCTACGGTTTGAGAACCATGAAATTTCCTACAACATTGACAACGGAGACAACATAAGCAAATATGAAACATAACCATATATAGATTGGTTAATATGTGACAAAGAGTAGTTTTTCCTTTGTACATGAAAGCATGTTTTCTTTTTGTTATTGTTTTATTACAATATTAATAGTTATATTTCACTAGATATCAATATTGAGGTTAAGCACATAAGGAAAGCTTGTAGAGGCATAGTGCAAAAATCAATATATCATAATTCATTTTGTGAAAGAAAGACCTTAGTATCAATGTAAAGATTTGTTTTTCAAAAAAGACGAGTAAAACATGCTATTTATGACATCCTGGTTTACCTAGAAATTAGTTTCACATTATTGTTGTTTTTCTAGTTTCTGGATTCAGTGAGCTAGTGTAACAACATGTACTATCCTGCAAGAAAAAGAACAATATAATACAAAATCGATAAGAAAGGAAACAAGATGAATTATTTGCAAAACCACATGATAAAAAAATACTAAGATTGACAAGCACAAAATTATAGGGGAAATTATGCATTGTGAAATTAATATAATATTAACATTAAAATATTAAAATGTGAAATACATGTAGATTAGTTTTAGTTCTATAAATGAGTGCATTATTAATTGTATCATGATTATGTGGATGGACAATATTGCTATACTTAGTGCATCAAATGACAGATAAGTGTACTCAAAGGGTATTTCATAAAAAATTCCAACAATATTAAATAATAGGTAATAAGTGCCTAAAAAACACATACCTCTTGCATATATATATATATATATATATATATATATATATATATATATATATATATATATATATATATATATATATATATGATGTGTATTGAATATGATTCAACTTGTGCAATTGATTCAACTGTGGTTTTGTCCTTTAACACTATGCAACATTTTGCATCTCCTGGTTCATAAATACCCTTGCTTGTAATCGAAAAATATGTAATTCGAACACTACTTCCAACAGTAAACATTATTTGGAAATACTCTATAAGATTGTTTCCCATGTTCACTGTGATAGTCAGTCAACTGTTGCCATCAACCAAATTAGTGTGGAGCAGTCGTGCCTTTGCAGGAGAGTTAGTAATTTTAGTTTTTCATGGCCCATAAATAACTAATATATTACCTTCAATTTTTTTTGGATATGTTCCTGACCATATTTCAATGTTGCCCAAGATACTAGTTCCATTGTTTTTGTCTATTTATATGAAAAGTCAAAACAAAGCAACATGCTTCACAAAACATTGACAATGATTTAATGCAGACATGTCATTTGACTATACAAACATTCAATGTGGCGCAAACCTAACCTTTATGGATTCTCATTTTCCACCATTTGTTATGTTGAGAAATGGCAACAAGAAATTCCAGTTTAATTTGTCCTTGAACTAAACTGTGAATTAAAATAGAATTATTTTCTCATAACAATTGGAAAATAATTAATTAAGTTTAATTAACTTAATTAATTTAGGAAATTCGAATTGGAAGTATTTTAGAAGACATGTATATGTTCTCCCTAACTTATAGGATTTCAAGATGAGTTATGAATGAGTTGTAATTAGTTAACTCAATTTATTGAGTTAAGTTTAGTTAAATTAGTTCCAATTAGTTTTGGGAACTAATAGTGAGTAAACAGACAGTTGGGACACTAGTGACCTAATTAGTGCTACTCTAGTTAATGAAAGATTCCACCATCATAAACTCATGCATGTTGATTCTGAGAAAGAATCAGTTGAGAATAGAGTGCAGGGATAGTGTACTATTTGTTTTATATTTTTCTGAGTTGCACTGATAGAGCATGCATTCAGGAACTGATCCTTGAGGGATTGCACTATTTTAGAGGCTTTATTTCCCTTTAAATACAAGCTATTGTTAATAGGAATTACACATCGGAATAGAGACTGGAAGAGCTTGTGAATTGGCTAAGCTTTGGCCTTGAGCTTGCTTATGAGTTGGGGATTGAATTTTTTGAGTGTTGGGATTGTTCTAGAGAGAAAAAACATTGTAAGTTCATCTTGATTTTCCGGATTAATACAAAACAGATAGTGGGGTTTTGAGTTGTGGCTTTCCCCAGATATTTATTTTGTTATGTGCCTTTGATTCTCTTCCTCTATTGATTATTTTTTGATCGATTTTTATGGGCTTCTGCTGTAAAGAGTAGAATTAGATTCTTGTCTCTTGCTTTAGCAAATTACATTAGCTTGTGGATCTACAAGTTTTTGAACATGGTATCAAAGCAAGATTGTTTTTTGGGCCGAGAGTTTGGAGAGAATTTCAGATATTTTTTGTGCAAAATATTTAGAAAAAATTGCATATTTATATTCCTTGGGAAAAGATACCCAAATTCAAGAAAAAAGATCAGTTGAATCATAGTTCAGATGAGGGAGATATCACTGATTTAAAATCAACTCTCTAGAGGAGATTTCGAAGTTTTGAGTTTTTGGGTTATACATGAAAGTCAAATTTGCATACATACTTCAGGTTCGACAGATGGCGTTCCATGGGTTGAGGCTTGAGTATGCCTTGGAAGGAAGCTCGAATTTTATAGCCTAGAGGGACAAGATGGAGGATGTGCTAGAAGATAATGTCTTGAAGGAATTCATTGATCAAGAAGTCCCCAAGCTAGTAGCTATGAATGCATAGAACTTGGCTGAATGGAAGAAGTGTGTGGCGAAGGCAAGGTGGATAATCCTTGAGGGAGTTTGAGACCACATTGTATCGAGTCTCCATGGCAAGGAAACTCTGCATGCTATGTGGAAAACATTGACGGACTTGTATCAGAATAACAGTGATCAAAGGAAGTTGGCACTGAAGGATAAACTTCATAAAATAAAGATGGAGAAAGATGAGACAATTCCAAAGTAATTGACCAAGTTCACTCAATGTTGGGAAGAACTTGGAAGTGTTGGAATCATAGTTTCTGAGGAAGATATGGTGAACCTTTCTCTTATTGGACTCCCAAAGAGTTGGCATAGTTATCAGGACTCTATCAATGGTCGGGAGAAGCTGCTAGATTGGGAACAACTATGGTTGGATTTGATGCAGCATGAGATCAGGAGGAACATCAGGGATGTCTCTTCATCAAATACTGATGATGAAGAGAATTGTGCCTTAGCGATTAAGGCAAGGAAGGGGAATGGTAAAATTTTTCGTTCCAAATTAGATTCTTGTCATGGAGGTAAGAAGAAGGACGTGACGAAAGTTAAATGCTTTCATTGTCACAATATGGGTCACTTTGCTACAAATTGTCCATTGAAGAATTCCAAGGAGAAGTCCTCAGAAGGAGCAGTGGGTGAGGCTTTGGCCTCCCAATTCGAATTGGACTTTTCCCTCATTGCATGCATGGTGTCTTCAATGATGGGAAGTGTATGGTACTTAGACAGTGGAGCTTCTTTCCACATGACTAGTGACAAAGAGTTATTCAGTGAATTGGAGGAGAAAGATGTCGAGATGCATATCAAGATGGGTGATGACAGTAAGTATAGTGTTACTGGTGTGGGCACTATTACTTTTTAGAGGGAGCATGCAATTGCACTCACTTTGAAGAATGTTATGCATGTACTCAGACTGACATTCATTCCCATGCTTGAGGATAGAGGCTATGATGTGATATTTTCAAAAGGAAAGGAATTCCTTTGACACATAAGCATGGGTCAAGTAAAGAAGATAGGGATTTGAGTTCAAAATCTCTATAAGATAGAGGTAGAGGATTGTGTTGCTTTGAGTTCAAAAGCAGAAAAGATGTTGAGCCGAGATGTCGGTGAGTTGTATCATAGGCGACTGAGCCACTTGCATCATGGGGCTCTGAAGATATTGCAACAAATCTCTACCGGTCTTCCCAAAGGTACGCTTGATTAAGTTGATACATGCAAGGGTTGTACTTTGGGAAACTACACCAAATCTTCCTTTCAAGATAGAGACAATAGAGTAGAGTCTATTCTAGAGAGAGTCCACTCAGATGTGTATGGACCATTCTCAATAGTATCCACCACCAAACATAGGTATTGTGTTATATTTATAGATGACTATTCTTGTAAATGCTGCAAATTTTTCATGGAGAGAAAGGATCAGAAATTCACAAAGTTTTATGAATTCAAAGCATTGGTCGAGAAAGAGTCAGGCAAGAAGGTTAAAGCTCTACAGAGTGATAATGGTGGAAAATATGTCTCCAATGAGTTTAAGAAATTATGTGTAGTAGAAGGGATTAAATGAGAGTTGACGACACCTCATAACCCTCAATAGAATGGGGTTTTTGAGAGGAAGAACAAGAGCATAGTAGGGGAGGCAAGGGAGATGTTGCATGATCAGGGCATACCACTACACTTGTGGGCTAAGGCATGCAACACAATGGTTTATGTTCAGAACCGTAGCCCACATCAGATACTTGAGAGTAAAACACTAGAGGAAGCTTATTCCAATAAGAGGCCAGATTTTGGTCACTTTAGGATTTTTAGGTCATCAATTTATTGCCATGTGGCCAAAGATGCATGGAATAAGCTTGAGCCAACAACAGATTTGGGGATATTTGTGGGGTACACTGATACTCCCCACAACTGTCGGGTGTACATGAAAACGAGTTGGATGACAGTGGTTCGCAGGGATGTCAAGTTTGATGAGGAGAAGGCCATGCGAGTGTCCCTTGAGAGGGAGCTTGAGCTACATGCGGAGGAGGAAATTTTAGTTCCTAAGGTTGAGGAGCCTCAAATAGATGTGGAGAAGCCATACATCCACTTAGGTAGAGTCTTCCAGAGATGGAAGAAAGCACGCTAGATAGGCTAACAGATTGTTGGATGATAAATGGGAGAATGTGGGAGCACCCCCTTCTCAGTGTAGATAGAGGAGGTCACCAGAGAGGTGCACTCGATACATGGAACTTATGGGTGCATGTGTTGTGATAGAGACATCTTCCTTTTAGGAAGCAGTGAAGAAGCCAATGTGGGTTGATGTGATGGTGGAGGAGTATAACTCCATTGTTCAAAACAATGTTTGGGATGTGGTCCAGAGAATGAAGGACAAGTCAGTTGTGAGCTCCTGTTGGCTTTACAAGGTAAAGCAAGTTGTAGATTTATTGACGGTTTTGGACTCGCCAACATGTAAGGGGATCTCCCCAGTAAGAAGTCCTAATTAGACCTCAGGTCGTTTGATGTAGGAGTCCCAATAGTGGGTCATACGGTAATGCCTTGGCCATGAGTCAAGGAAGGTGCATGAGAGATTATAACACATGGGGAGTGAGGTGAGTGCACCCCTTGGAAACCTGTAATAGTGCTCGGCTTGGAAGGGAACAAACGAGCAAAGATGCATCACCAGTTGGAAAGCAAGATAGCAAGTGATCCAAAGTGATGTTCAAACCAACAACACATCTGCTACAAGATTCATACAATTCCATACAAAATAGCTCATACACAAATGCATAAGTTAAATAACATACATTGCTATAGCAACCAGAATAGTCCAACTACAATAACAACATATGCATGAAAACGTGTTGACTCTGTTATATTAAGAAGTGTAAGTTCCAGTCATACAATACATCCATGTACACCTGCTAGTTCCAATAGTATAACGTTACAACCACAACCTCCTGCTCCTCCAAAGATATGTATACTACATCTACGCATTTGAGAAGCCAAGGCACATTACAATACTGTCCAAGATTTCTCTAAGACAGTCCTATCAAAGCTTGGCTGACCAAAAGCCTTTACAATGAGTTATGAGGGACTATTTATAGTAAAGGATAGGGTGACCCTTGACATTCCCCTTTATGACAGTTCATCTACCCTCATGAATCTTCATCTACTCTATGACTGTTACATCCAACTATTAACACTCAACTTACACTTGACAAGACATTACATTACAATGCACATGTACCCATGTGAGACAAAATGGCTTGAGCAAGCCATGCAAGACATCAATATGACACAGACAACCATGGGAAGTCCAACTCTTTAACATCCTCGTGATGATCAATAGTAGTGAACTGATGCCAAGATCGGTAATCTGTGATGGTATCCATATACTCCAAGGTGACATATTTCTGGAAACTGACTCTTGCCTCCATAGCATCTGGGTACACTGCTTGGGCTCCTCTATCCAACTCATCTGAAAGCATGCGCATCATTATCTTAAACACGGCTAGACCAAAACCATATTTGTGCATGGTGTCTACACTGATTGGCAAGGCTGGGTTGGTGCCTATGTGCATCAACACATCAAAGTACGATTCAAGCTCTAGCCGAACCTGTGCCTTTGTCTTCACTTGGGTGAGAGTCCCAATAGATGGGATCGCATGTGCATGCACCACAACATCCATACTCTTGAATACACTTGCATGGGAAGCATGTAGACTAGTGATGAGCTATAGGAGCTATTCATAGCTCTAGATCTAACTCCAGATACATGCCTTTAGCTTGACCACTTTGGGCTTCATCATCTTAGGCAAGTGAAGTGGGGCTCTCTTGTATCTCATTGTCCATGTTTGCATGTAATCAAAAGAAGCATACATGTCTGAAAAGATACGCGATCTCCTAGCACATCGTTGCTACCATCTGTTGAGATGGATGACTGCCCCATGCACGGTACCAAATTTGGAATACAACGCCGACATAACTGTGTCAAGGGACAATACTTCATCTAATATTTCCTTCTTCAATTCTTCTCAGGCGAATGTTGTTACCAAATTTCCTCCTTGCTTGGCTGTCTATAGCTCCTTAGCCATGTGCTCATTCTCAGCTATCAGAAAGCAAACACTTGAGCTAGTGGCTTCGGCATATGCTTTGGTAGCATTGGCCAAGGCTATTGGATGTTTGGACACGTCAGACACAATCACTCGTTCCTCATACTATGTAGGAGATGTATGATCTTATGGAGTTGACACTCTGTGAGATTTCACAAATCTATGTTGAGATTCGTCAAATGAGATGTTGTGCATCTCTCCTTCCAGCTGATCTCCAAGGATCTTAGTGTCTCCTTGGTTGATTGGGACTTTCTCATCTTTTGGATGCAGTGAAGCTGGTCGGTTGACTTCTTGGTGGTGAGGCATGAGGTCGATCTCCTATTCTAACTCTTGCTGCTCCATATCCATATCCATATATTCAAGCACTTGCTCTATCTCCTGAGCGAAGTCCTGCTCCTGCGATGGTTCACACTGTTTTCATAATACTAACTTTTCTGATGAGTCCACTACCTGTACGGGCGTTGTTTCATCTATCTGCACATGTTGCGCCCATTGTTGTACCTATTGTTGCTATGATTCCCTCCCCTATTTGTGCAGCTCCTGTTCCTTTCAATTTCGCTCCTTCAAGTCATGCAACTCCTTCTCCTTTTCTTCCATTCTTCATTTCACTCTTTTCCTTTGCATGTTTCTCTTGTCATGATGTTGCCTCTTTGCTTCTATGGCCATAGCTGGTTTCTCCACAACTGGATCTGTTTGGAACCTGTAGCTTTTATCTTCTTCCATGAGATCGATAATCTTCCTCTTTCCCTTGTCGCACAATGGTATATTCTCCTCTACTTCTGTTGCTGCTTCTAGTGCTCTATGGGATGTTGCTTCATGTTGATTCGCTAACCATTCCATAGTGAAGCTGACCTATTCATTGGGTCTGGAGAAGCTATAGAAATATCTTGATGGGTCCTCCTCCACCCAATGAAATTCCTTGTGGATCCAGTTGAATTGTGCTATCGCGCAATGATCTTTAACAAGACAATGTGGGTCATACCGATTGTAACTTTGGAGGTCGAATGGATACTTCCTCATCTGTTCTTCTTCGAAATCTACTTACTTGAAATTCTGAATATCATATAACTCGATCCGTAATGGAAGAGCGGGCCAAGGTGCCTTCTTCTTCCAGTACAGCCTAGTTGTCAACCCTGCTGAGATGTGATATGCTACTTCCTGCATGATGAGTATGTCGAAGGAAAAATTTGGTAGAACATGCGGATGCTTCTCCATGTTGTACATCCATATGAAGGTGTCGGATGGTGAGGCATACCAATCAACTATGTTTATCAATTCCTCCATTTCTGCCTTCGACATACAGGGTGGATCCTATTCGAATATCATATTGTAAACTAGGGTGACAAAATGATCGGACAGTTGTGTGGTAACTCCTCTGAAGTTTCATTCGGACAACATCTTGCTATAATGCCCACTTCAAGCCTAGGAACTCTTGTCGGACATAGATTGCATCCAAGATGTAGGTGAACATGTAGATCTATGCTCTCATACCTTTGGGTAGCTATCGAGCCCTTGTTACATGTTCCTTCAGCTGATGAGCCAACATGACAAACCAGTTACATGCTTTTCCCTCTCTCGCCAATTGGTCTAGCGCGATCACCCAACTCTGTGGGAAGGTTTCCATGCTATTTTGGCCATATATTTGACATGAAAATATGACCAAGTATTGATATGCCTTCCACAGTATCTTCGTCTTATAGACTTAGTTGGATGTCATCCTGAATCTAGCCAGCTCCTTTACCTAGTTCTTCAAAACGTCTCTAGAGTTGGAATTGCTATTCAGTAAGATGAAGGGAGTCTCCATGATAGTCATGGGCTCTAACATCTGATACATCTCATCATAATCCTATGCCCAGAAGGTTTCAATCTTCATCTCGTTGACACTTCTCAAGGTCATCATCTTGGGATCAGTGTGCAAGATTATCTAGTGTATCATGTATGCGCATGGGAACGTGGGGTATCTACATGCAATCTGGTATAAGCCAGACTTGTGAATGTTCACGTATACTTGGCGATCTTCAAGGTCTTCACCAAATGTGCCTACAAATGCATCATTGACATCTTGCCATTTCAACTTGATGTCCTTGTCTACAATGAATTTGGTATCTTCATAGATCAGTAGACTTGCAAACACTCACTCAACTGCTTCTCTAACCGCACTTTCATCTATGTCCTCTGATCCTACTATCTTGGAGGCCATTGGTCCTGAATTACTAAGAGGCGGGTGAAAAACTACTAGATTTGGAGACAAAGAAACATGCATGGAAGGAAATTTGTCAGCGAAAACAAAAGAAAACTTAAGGAATGATATAACACATACTTGGGGAATGACTGGCAAGGATTGCACAATTTCTTCTGGGAGGCTAGGAGAATACCTACCAGACTTGCACAAAAGGTAGTTTGGGCTATCTGGGAGGCATGAATGGTTGTTGGAATTGTGCAATGTACAACCAGGTTGACTGCTGACTTCTGGAATTATTGCGTAATGAGCAATTTCCGCTGACAATGGTTGCAATCTTAATGACTGCAGTGTGCAATTTTATGGGCCAGCAGACACTATCCCTTAGAATTACACAAAGTAGGTATGGAGGACATTCATTGTGTAGTAATGTGAATTTCCTGAGGGGAAGCTCAGGATTGAGCAATGTTTTCTTGGTGAGGCAGAGTCTGGGCTAAGGCTGGTTAGACTCACCGACGGGCAACTGAAAGCAAATGTGAAAGTGAATTCATGGTGATACTAAGTGTAAGTATAATTAAATGATCGTGCATACAAAAAATGAATGAAAAATTCAAATAATGGAACAACATGCATGTGGGTGAAGCGAGTCACCGAACATGCGTGAAAAATAATTTCATGCATGCGACAGTGGTGAGATGCTAACGAAAACTAAAACGGTGCTAGTACAAGCTAGTATGTATGTAATCGACATCAAGCATTCAAAGAAATCAAGCAAATAAAAATCGCACAAGTGAAAACACAAAAAGTGATAGAAATGTTGGAAAAGACAAGTTGAGACCACTTACCTGTGAATAGCTGAGCGAGATGCGTCAAAGAGTCCTGGATGTGTTGTGGGATGTCATAGTTCCAAGATCGATGTGAAGAAATGAGATCTAATGCATTGAATAAATAAGTTTAGGCTCATGATGCGCATGCCACAATTCTAGGAAAAAATGGCACTTGGAGGAAAGATTCTAAAACGATCTTTGGATGTAACCTCTAGCTGCCAAAAATAGCTCCCTGAATCAAGGGAATATTTTTGCATGTTGCATTTTTCTATGCTAGGAAATATCAAGTCATGCATGCAAATCAAATTTCTTTGGTCTTGGGTGGAACTGGTTAACCCAACTGCACATGCAAGAGCCTACTCAACTGCTGGGAAAAAATGCACATTTCTAGAAGGGAGTTGAGTTAGCTACCAAGGAGATTTGTGCAATTTCTAGGCAAAGCAGTTGACTGCTATGCAAGATTGTGCAAATTTTGGGCTATGCAATCCTGCTGGGAGGAATTGTGTAGTTTTCTGGATGAATCTTGACTGACAAATTTGTGCAATTTTGGAGCCCAGTAGGCTTCTAGAAAGAATTGCACAATTTCTCGAGGGAAGGTTGGTTACCCTCCAAAATTGCACAATTTATTGAGAAAGCTATTTAGCCTGCAGCTAGGCCAAGTCTGAGGAGACATCCTTTGAGGGGAATGCAACAAGCCTTGATGGATGGGTTGTCATTCTACAAGAAAATCATTGAATCTTGTGTACTTGACGAAGCAAGACATGCTTCTATGAAAGGTTGGTAGGGAGGCTCCAAAACGAAGCTAAGGCAAAATGTTGGAGGGTGGTTGTAGCCTCTACAACACTTGGCGACACACTGGTAGAACTCCAACTCTCTAAATGGACCTTGTTCATGAAAAGAAAATCTAACACCTCTGGAAGTATTGTTCAGTTCTGAGTTCCTCTTGGTTTTAGATTAGCTTGATTATAGAATGTAGCATCTCCCAAACTCCTAGTCAATTGACACACATTGCAAGCCAAGGCAAAACGGTTTATTTGATTGGGGTTGAGGGGTATATTGGTGCACAAGAAGTATAGTCGTGAGAGTCTTAGTTTCATCTCTTGTGTTGCTTCGTTGCCGGCAGGCCTGGACAGTACCCCGATGGAGTCACATAGGAACACAAGCATGGCTCCACTGCCAGCGAGCTTGGTTAGTACCCCGATGGAGTTACTTGCATCACCTCTCTATGTAGCAAGCCTTTCTTTTCTTTCACCTTATTCATTTTTCATTTTAAAATTTTTCACTTTTCATTTTTTTCATAACCGTGCATAGCACTTATTCATTTCAAAGGAGAAAGAGGGATCTCAATTTATTGAGAGAAGAAGAGGTTGTTCCTTCAGAGAAGTAGTTTATTATATACCTCTGACGTGCTTGTTAAGGTTTTCCCCCTCACCTGACTCTACCCAACTGAGTTGACAAGAGTTAACCCAAAAAAAACTGACAAGAGTAGGTGATACTAGTTAGCACACAAGTGTTGTGTTTTCACCAAGGTTCACTTTGAACAGTACATATTTTCCATCGACATATCATGGACTAAAACTAAAAAGTTCCTCATACAGAGGCAGCATGACAGATAACCAAGTAGTGATAGCTATACAAGGCCTCTTGTACTTTACCCGGCTTGTTTCAAGAGTCAGACATGGTTTCATGCGAAACTAACCTATGAACAAAACAAGCAAACAGACAACAAAGCAAATCAAAAGAAGAAGTAAATGTAAAAAAAAATTAAACAAACAAGCAAACAAACAAGCAAAGCAAGTAAGAAAACAAGCATGAAAGTAAACAACTGAAAGAAAACTCTACTCCTACTCCTAAACTAATGGTGCATGGACCTTATCATGTGAAGTGATATTTCCAATGTAGCCACCGGTGCATTGGTTAACCCATGTTGGTGAATGCTTCATCTGCGAGAAACCCAGTTGTGTGAACTAGCAAGCAACAAAGATATAACAATGAAGACAAACACACTTCATGTTTCAAAGTTCCCATAGGACATAAGTGAGTGCATGTGCATGACACGTGGTCTGTGGACTTGATACGGTGTTGTGTGACACTGCGTGTAGTTTTGAAGCATATGCACACTCTTGACTGTAACATGCAAGCAAACGAAAGAAAAAAAAGACAACTTGTGTCGTACATGTGTGCTTGCAATGTAATATTCCTCCAATGCATGAGCGATGGGATCGTGCAGTAAAAGTGGAGGAAGCATGATCTGTGTGTAAGATTGATCTTAAATGCTTACAGATGAGTGACTAGGAGCCTCAAGTGGATGAACAATTTGTTGTTTTGAAGTGAAACCAACCTCAAGAGAGCAAGGGCCTGACATAACCATCAGCTCGGGCTGAAGTGCCTCGACAGTCTTGGGTGTTTGAAATTCATCGTCAGATAAATCATCATAAACCAATGGCTTTGAAAATTCAACTGCGATAGAATCATGATCATGATCGACTATGGAAGTAAATGGATCATGAAAGCCACGATAAAAAAAAAAAATGATTTCATTGACATACTCATGATCTGATGAATGAAACAGAGGGGTAGATGAAACACAGAAAAATTCATCCTTTGTATTTTCGGAAAAGGTAGATGAAAGATCAAGTGGATTTTCAATGAATAACGTATCCTCTACATTGTTGGATGTTGGAATGACATCCGGTGTGTCCTGAGAGTGATCAACAATGGGTGAATCTATAGATGAAGATACACATGCGAAATGATGGATGGTAGGTTCACCAAATATGTCACAAAAGAACAGAAGGTGCTCAAATGGAACGGAGTCATCCTTCAAAGAGTGTGGATGCTGAAGATCCTAGTCATACTCTTCATGAATGATAGCACACGTTGGTTGTGCAACACCAACTATGTCAGTGGCTTGTTTCTCGTTCCCAAAAAGTGTAGAGTCTAGAATGGAAGAACACAAGACAGTGTCATCCGGAGGAACAACTAAGTGCAAAGACGGAGGTCATGGAACAAAATGCATATGACAACTCGATGGACTCACAACCAAATCTACGCCAAAATTAAGCGGAGTGATGTTAGGAGGATGTGACAACTGAACAAACATGTGAGCATGATCTCCTGCGTCACTCTGTAGTGGTGGATCTGTTTGAGGAGGGGACAATGGACAATCACTTGTGTCAGTGACCGTATCCATCTGTAATTGTGTAGCTCCATCACTGAAGAATACTGAGTGAGGCTTGAGTTCAAAATTCTTCTTGGGATGGTCAGATTTCTTAAGATAGTGCTTGAATTGGTCCCAAAGATAGAAAAATTTCATCTGGCTCTTCAGGGCTTGAAACTACAAATCACGAAAGCGCTGCCAAAAATCCATAGGCGATTCATGCAGAGCCTTCCATTGTTGTAACAATTTTTGGTTAAGATCTTCTGGATCAAAATGATAGAAAGTGACTTCAATGAGATTACAAAAGTGCTCAAGTGAGTGCATGCTATTAGCTGGTAGGCTACACAGCCACCAATGTGGAGATTCACAAAGTGTGTATGCAAGCAAAAATCTACCCTATTCATCAGAACATCCATCTTCCTCATGAATCATGGAAAGAAAGTCATGAAATAACTTAGGCCATACCTCTTCGCATTCACCATCATACATGTAAGTGGAAAAGAGATCGAAAAACTCCCTCATGATGGTAACATATTCGGAATGCAAAAAACATCTTGGATGGAGGAGAGTGCAAGACTCCATGCTAGATATGCAAAGGTTCAAAACAGGATGAGATGACACAACTTGTCATCTGACCCTCCTTCTAGTGCTAGAAATGTTAATGGTGATGGACCCACCAACATGTCAGGGGATCTCCCCGGTAATAAGTCCCAATTATAACTCAGATGTTTGGTGTAGGATTCCCAACAGTGGTTCGTATGGTAATTCCTTGACCGTGATTTCTCCCAGAGGCAAGTGAGATGTCTGTTGGTAGCAAGGTGTGACAGTTGCGGCGAGTCAAGGAAGATGCATGAGAGGTTCTAACACATGGTGTTGTGGGGAAAAGTGTTTATTCAGAACGACCCTATCCCACTAAGGTGTGACAGTGCCTTAGCAACAAACAGAGAAAACTACTTTTGTATTCTTCTTTATGAACTATAAACGAAGAGGAATAGGATGAACCAACCTGTGTCTTGCGCTAGTCCTTTGATCCAATATCTCTCCTCTTTGACAGCTTCTAGCTACCTGCTCCCTTACTTGCCCAGCTTCACCAAGTCCCTGCAAGATCACAGAAGAGGAAAACTACACAAAGACATGGATTCATATTCATAAATAGCTTAGGATTAGATTTAAGCTAAACATACACAAGCATGTAGGAGAAACTCAAATACTTTTATTGATATAACAAGAAGATCCAAGAGGAGATACAACCAAGTGAGTCCCGATCCAGCATCAACCTCCCAGCAAAGGAATCCCTTCTTCACCTCCAACAAAGCATAAATCACCCAATGCACTGATTTCAATCTCAAAACCAATAGCAATTCTCTGCAATGTACAAAATTCCAGCCTCCTGGATCTCTAGGATGAGGGATCCATATATAGATGTATGCAAAGCAGATGAGTCAGCTTGTTATTTGACTAGTGTCTTCTCTCTGTCAGTTCTTGCTTCCACTTGGAGGCTGAGAGCCTCTTACTCATCCTTGGTCGAACTCAGTGAGGCAAGTGTCATGGAGGAAGATTCTGGAAGCTTCCATTGTCTTTCCACCTCGCGGAATGGCACTGCCATTTGTCATTTCCCGCTCAACGCACCCTGGTAGTGCATTTAGGTGCGTTGCAACGCACCTAGCTAGTGTACTGGGGTGCTATGCAATGCAGGTAGCTAGTGGAGCAGCTGAAATGATCCCGGTTTGACTGATTCTGAGCAGTTTCTGGTGGAGAACTTCTGGGAGAAGCTGTAGTTTGTTGACCTTGTTCCTTTAGGGGCAGGAACAACACTTTTAGGGACTTAGGATCCCTTGGTTTATGGACATTTCATGCTTAGAGCTGTAAGGCACAAAAATGTCTATAAAAGTTGCCCCCTAAAGTATGAGGCCGTTTATCGGGTGAAATGCTTTATTAGGAGGATCCGAAGTTCTTTCAATGCTGGGAGGAGACCTGTAATAAGATACAATACAATACATTATCTTCATACTATTTTTCATGATCTAGCTGAGGCGGGCATTCCCATGCTCACCTTTATAAATTCATTTTCATGTACATAGGACAGACAATCGTCTGATGGTAGACTGATGATTCTGATAGAGCCATCATCCTTTTGGTAGGATAATTATCTGTGCTGCAATGCTGTACATTTCAATTTCTTTATTTTCCTGAATATATATCGTAGCCCAGATGGATGAAACTAGATCCAGGGTCTTCAATCTCGTCGGATCTTCACTCGAAGTACAAGTCGATCCATGTGAGAAATGTTCTGAAGTCAAACATGGAAAGACATCGCTTGATTACCAGTCAATGATGTAAACTGTTAACAAGCGCGAGAGGAATCACCGATAATGTTGATGACCCTCAAGGTACTGCAATACAATTCACGTGGTGTGAATAAAGGACTTGGCGTCGAACACCATGCAAAATCTTTCGGTCGAAGGTCATTGATGTATACCTGTCGTCGGAAGTGAGAAACTTGCCATTGAGGCATGCAAGCTTCAAAGTACTGAAGGGGGTATTCCTAGATCAACTTCTTGGATAATGAGCTGATGTCGACAAGAAGCGATCTGTCAAAGGAGGGCCTTAATGAATCCCACATCAATGACACGGAACGGAGCAAATGATTTTGATGGAGGTGAAAACGATCTGATGATATATGGTTCAGGGTGGTGGTCATGAAAGAATGAAGTATAATGTATGGTAGTGGATGGGACACAGGTGACTTCTCTGGATGACTTCTCTTAAACATATCGGCGACACTGATGTGATGGATTGGTAGCATTTACCCCAAATGTGGATGGTATGGCGTGACCATGGTGATGTGACCGGTGAATGAAACAACCCAACCCGACTCAGGCATGGAGTGGAAGTGTAATGTTCAAGAGCGACTTGCTACAAATAAAGATTCTTTGAGTTTTTCCCAATTTTTCCCGAGTCATTGCTGACCAGTACCTCTTTATTTTTGTCAAGCTTTAGGAGGATAACATATGCTTGTTCTATAATTTTCCATTCGGGCAAACCCATCGCTATGTTTTAACGAGCCTAGCGATAGTGAAACTCGTTCTCGTCTAAAGACAAGTTTGTCGCTATTAATGTTTTTAACGAGTCTAACGACAAAGATAACTCGGTCCTTTTCATTTTTAGAGAGTCTGAAAAGGTACGTAAAGTTAACTCCGAAATTCCTTTTTCGTCATCTAATCCCTTAAGCCCGAAAAAGTATAAAATAATGCAGAAGGGATGAATTTTCGATAGTTTTAATGAGCCGAACAAAACAAGCGCTCGATCTTTTTGTGCAATAATCCCTCAGCTCCAAAAAGATTAAAATCTAGAGGAGGGATAGAACTTCCGGTCGCTTTAACGAGCTGGAAGGCCAAAACTCAGCAATCTTTTCATATTTTACGAGTCAGATGAAAAGAGCTTAAAGAAGACTCGTCTTTTGAGGAACGAGTGATAAAATGGGTAGCAGCTGATTCCAGGTAAGGTTTGGAATTTTCCAATCATGGCAGTGTCACAAGGATGGCTAGTGAAATCACTCTTCACAGTTGTTCCTCAAAATGGGTAAACAATCAAATGGAGGTGAATGATCGACCAATGGAAAAGTGGAGGTGACGGTGCAAACACGACCAAGGCTTTAATGGCTGATAATGCTACATTCACGGTGGTTATTTACCGGAGGATAGTTCATTTTTTAACGAGCTTAAACGCGGATTGAAACACTTGCTCGGTCTTATGTTTATTTTTTAACGAGCTTGAACTATGAGCTAAAACTGCTCGATGATAAGTTTGCATGCCCCCAGCATCATAATGAAAATCGAGGTGCATGCCCCCCAAGCTTCATTGCATTCAACTCAGTGGTTGGAATGAAGGTTTACCTTTGAGATTTGGAAAGGGGATTTGTTTCATTTTTTTAATGAGGTTGACATAGTAAAAGAACTATCCTCATGACTCCTTGTTTCATTTTTTAACGAGGTTGACATGAGATAAGAACCGTCCTCGGAATCCAAATCCATTAGATATAGAAGGTTTCATATTCCACTGAGGCCACTTCTGCCAGATTACTCGGAGGAGGTAGGGAAAAAGTACCCATTAAGGCAGGGTCTTTTAGGAGACCTACTCCGATGTTTTGGAGAAAATGATTGCTTCCATGGATCATTGGAATGCTTCCAGTAACTTGAGAACCATTGGGGAGG
This sequence comes from Pinus tabuliformis, assembly GCA_031772625.1. Taxonomy (NCBI): domain Eukaryota; kingdom Viridiplantae; phylum Streptophyta; class Pinopsida; order Pinales; family Pinaceae; genus Pinus; species Pinus tabuliformis. Next base: position 802,351,162 of record CM062806.1, on the reverse strand, counting down.
AAATTTTGTTGGTCGACGATTGTAATCCCTCCTTGAAAGGGAAATGCAATCTTTCTAAAATAGGTTGATACAACAGCTGCCATGGCATATATCCATGGTCTTCCTAGTAGGACGTTGTAATCAAGATTCCCATCGATGACTTCAACATCTATTTCTACCGTTTTCCCTCCTAGTTCAACTTTCAAGTTATTTAGGATACCATATGGGGTATATGTCCGTCCATCAAATGCTTTTAATGTCGTCGAAGATCGCGACAAGGTTGGGGATCCTAAAGTTTTCCAACAATTCATCGACGTAATGCATGTAGATGCCCCCTCATCAATAATTGTTCGATGAACAGTTTTGTTGAGGGCTTTCACTTGAATAAGGAAAGCTAGTTGAGCTGGTAACTGAGGATCATATCCTTTATGATCGAAGGATACAAGATTGGAATCCTTTGGGTCAATCCCACCAATGGCTGATAACAAAGCCTGCCTTTGGGATGGGCAATTTTGAAGTATTTCAAGAGTCGACATAGCGGACGACGATTCGGCCAAATCTTCCACTATGTTATAATGCTGTGCCGCTCTAGCACGGGGATTAAATGTCAACTTGTGTACTACTCCCTTTGGCGACTTTATCATTGGTTCAGGAATGTTGGGTGACACAACTTTGGTCAAAGTTGTTGTCGAACTACTAGGTTGTTCATTAGCCTTGTTATTCGACAACTGTGGATTCCCATAATCTTTATTCCTTGTCAAAGCATCATTTTGCTGCTTTGAGATAGACAACATAAGCACTTGGGATCGGGAAGCATTTTGATTAGCAACCAGTTTGGTTCCCGGGTTTGGAAATTGGCACAACAAAATGGCGACTCCACTGGGGACGATTGTCTAATTAGTTTATTTGTGTTTCTCTTGCTGTTTGTTTCATAGACTTAGAAGTAGCAATCGAACTGCATTTTCCATTTACAAATGCAAAGTAGACACCTGCTACTTCAATCCACTCATTGGATCTGTTTATGATTTGAATAGTGGATTCACAAATGATCTGATTGCCCTTTGTGATAGCTCTTAGTCCTCCTTTAAATCATCCCTCTGATTGTACCTTACTGATTGCTTTTACTCGGCCAAAAACCATAGATTAAACTGCAAACCGTGACCCAAAACCCGGATGGAAGTCTCGTTTCTGCCCCAGCGCAGGCTCTATGAAGAGATTCTACATTTCAACGTAGGTCCCGAGAGGGCTACCTGCGCTGCAATTCAGTTTCTCTATGCAACAGGTGCGCTGATCAGCTTTGCCCTGTGCAACTGAGGTTCTTTGCTTCATTTTGTCCAGTTTTATCTCTAATTTTTGCAGCCTGTGACCAGTGTGTGTACCTATCTGAAAACTCCTTTTCTTTGCCTTAATTCCACCTCCTTTGTACAAAAAGACTGTAGGTGTTTTTGTGTGTTTGTGGCATCATTTACAGTTTTCCATTGCAAAAGTGAAATAGTCACACTGTCGTCCTTTGATTTAGATCTGTCGTAACTGTCGATTTTGGTCTTAGGAGAAAGTTTATTTGCTGTTGACAGTCGATTATGCTTTTACTTTTGCCTTTGGTTTGAATTTTTGACTTTCTAGTGTCAAAACAAGTGTTTATTTCGAAAATCGTAAAGTGTCGTAATCATCTCTACCTTTTTGATTTCGAAAAGAAGCTTGTTAATGTTTGTCATTTGAAAGCGAATTCAGATTTGTACATCAACTTATTTTTTAGGCATCAATATTAAGAAAGTGAAAAACAAATACATGCACTTGTGCATTTGCATATTGATAGTTTGTATGGTTTGATTTAGGAAAAAGTGCATTTACAGTGTGCTCTTTGCTCTTTGAGAAAAGATTGTGTCTTTCTTTTCCCCTTGTAGCTAGGATTTTCATTGTTGAAAAGAGATAAAAGATTTGCTTATCATCTTTAGATTGCATTTAGGAATTACATCTACATCTCGTGGTGAACCCAAAAGGCAAACTTCTAAGAAAGATCAACTTAAAATAAATTGAATGAATCTAACAACGCATTGGAACTTAACGCACAACATAGAGGTCTAGGCTAGAGACGTGTTCCGGCGTCGTAAAGCCTGGTAACTGTTGTCCTCACTGATGGTTGGGTGATTCCTCCACTGTGAGACGATAAGTGCTAGTACGGATTTGTGCTCCCACGTACCGTTGAGTATATATTGGGAGACCCCTATAGGCTTAAAACCTTTTATCCATAGGAAGCCGTGTCGGCCGCCCTACTGATCGCAATGCACCGAACACAGCATTCGGGAAGATTGACTGTCGTACCGTAAAACGTATTCTGCAGTTTTGTGATTGGTTTGGTACACCCTCTACCTAGATCTCCAGAGCAGTCCCTTTCGTTCCTTTTCAGACTCCTTAACGGAAAAGGTCCATCTAAGCACTTGTCACTTCAGGCTCATTAAAAATCGAAGGATACTAGAGTCATCTTTTGTTTTTTTTCAACTCTTTAAAATTGAAAAAAACAAGTTGTGTCTAAAGCGTCTAAAAATTTATTTTAAATGGAATATTCATCACCCTTTTCCTACGTTGATCTTTAGGTTGAGAAAATGGAGTCTACCAACCAAGGAATTCCCCTTGGTGGAAATCCTAGTCCCTTCTCCTCTTGGGGAGATGTTGGTGCACCCCATATGGCCACATTGTCGCTTCCAGGACTGACAATAGGCTTGCCAGTATGGCTCTTCTCAACCAATGTCGTTCAGAACACCACTATTCCTGAACAATCGAATCGGCAATTAGACGAATCCAAAGTTACCCACCAACCTTGTTATATACATTTTTGTGCCTTACAGCTATAAGCATGAAATGTCCATAATCCAAGGGATCCAAAGTCCCTAAACATGTTGTTCCTACCCCTAGAGGAACAAGGCTTACAAACCACAGCAATTCACAGAAGTTCTCCACCAGAAACTGCTCAAAAACAAGTCAATTCAGGATCAATTCAGAGGCTCCACTAGCTGCCTGCGTTGAAATGCAGAAGCTACACTGGCTAGTTGCATTGCAACGCAGGTGGAAGCACTACCAGGGTGCACTGAGTGGGAAATGACAAATGGCAGGGTCCTTTGTGCGAGGTGTAAAGACTGTGGAAGCTTCCAGAATCTTCCTCCATGACACTTGCCTTGCTGAGTTCGACTAAGTGATGAGTAAGAGGCTCTTAGTCTCCAAGTGGAAGAAAGAACTGACAGAGAGAGATGACACTAGTCAGATCTCAAGCTGACTCATCCTCTCTCCAAACATCTATATATGGATCTCTCCTCCATGAGATCTAGAGGCTGGAATTTTGTTATTGCAAAGAATTGCTATTGGTTTGAGATTGGAATCATTGGGTGCTTAATGCTTTGAAGGGAGGTGAAGAAAGGATTTCATTCGCTGGGAGGTAGATGCTGGATTGGAATTCTCTTGGTAGTATCTCCTCCTGAACCTTGTTATTTCATCAATAAAGCTAGCTTGGTTTCTCCTATATACTGATGTGTCTTTGATGTATGATTGCATTAGTATGTTTAGTTTATTTCTAATCCTGAACTAGTTATGAATATGAATCTATGTCTTTGTGTAGTGTTCCCTTCTTGTGATCTTGCAGGAACCTGTTGAAGCTGGGCGAGCGAGAAGGTAAAGTAGCTGGGAACTCTCAAAGAGAAGAGAAATCGGATCAAGGGACAAACGGAAGACACCGGTTAGTCCATCCATCTCTCTTCATTCTTATTTCATAAAGGAAGAATACTAGAATAGTTGTTTCTGTTTGTTGCTAAGGCACTGTCACACCTTAGGTGGATAGGATCGTCCTGCATAGGCATTTTTCCCCACAACAAATTGGTGACTCCGCTGGGGAGATCTGTTTAGTCATTTTATTTGTGTTTCTATCATTGTTTGTTTCATAGATTCAACAGCAGCGATCGAACTGCATCTGCTATTTTCAGATGCAAAGTAGACAGCTGCTGCTTTGATCCAATCACTGGATTTGTCTATGATCTGAACGATGGACTCAAAAATGATTTGATGATCCTTTGTGATAGATCTTAGCCCTCCTTCAAATCATCCCTTCGATTGTACCTTGCTTGTTGCTTTTATTTGGCCTGAAACCGTAGATTAATCAGCAAACCGTGACCCAGAACCCAGAGAAGAACTCTCGTTTCTGCTCCAGTGCAGGCTCTGTGAAGAGACTCTACATTTCAACGCAGTTCCCGTGAAGGCTACCTGCATTGCAATTCAGTTTCTCTGTTATACAGGTGCGCTGATCCAGCTTAGGCCTTGTGCAGCTGGGGTTCTCTGCTCTATTTTGCGTTATTTTGATCTCTGATTTTTGCAGCCTATAACCAGCATAGGTACCTGTCTGATAACCCCTTTTCTCTGCCTTAATTCCGCCTCCTTTTGTACAAAAAGACTGTGAGTGTTTAATGTGTTTGTGGCGTCATTTACAGTTTTCCATTGCAAGAGTGAAATAGTCATCCTGTAGCCCTTGATTCAGATCTGTTGATTGTGGTCTTAGGAGAGAGTTCATTGGCTGTTTACGGTTGGTTATACATTTACTTTTGCTTTTGGTTTGAGTTTGTCTCTTTTAAGTGTCGAAACAAGTGTTCGTTTCGAAAATCGTAAAGTGTTGTAATCTCTTCTACCCTTTCTGATTTCGAAAAAGTAAACTTGTTTGTATTGATCATTTAAAAGCAAATTCAAAGTTGTGCAAAAAGCTTTCTTTTTAGGCATCAATATTAAGAAAGCAGAAAAAAAACACTTGCATTGTGCATTTTCATCTTGATAGTTTGCATGCTTGATTTAGGAAATGTGCATTTAGAGTGTGTTGATTGCTCTCTGAGAAAAGATGGTGTCTTTCTTTTCCCTTTGTAACTAGGATTTTCATTGTTGAAAAAGAGATAAAATTTGCTTATCATCTTTTAGATTGCATTTAGGAAGTTGTTTCTACATCTCGTGGTGAACCTCAAAAGGCAAACTTCTAAGAAAGATCAACATAAAATAAACTGAATGAACTTAATAACGCTTTGTAACATAACACACAACATAGAGGTCTAGGCTAGAGACATGTTCCGGCGTCGTAAAACCTGGTATCTGTTGGCCTCGCTGATGGTTGGGTGATTCCTCCTGAGGGACCAAAAGTGCCAGTACAGATTGTGCTCCCACGTACCACCGCGTATATATTGGGAGACCCCTATAGGCTTAAAACCTTTATCCTTAGGAAGCTGTGTCGACCGCCCTACTGATCGCAATGCACCGAACACAGCATTCGGGAAGATTGACTGTCGTACCGTAAAACGTATTCTGCAGTTTTGTGATTGGTTTGGCACACCCTCTACCTAGATCTCCAGAGCAGTTCCTTTTGGCCTTTTTCAGACTCTATAACGGAAAAAGTCCATCCGAGCATTTGTCACTTCGGGCTCGTTAAAACATCGAAGGCGACTAGAGTCATCTTTTGTTTTTTCTCGACTCTTTAAAACTGAAAAAACAAGTTGTGTCTAAAAGCGTCTAAAATTCATTCAATTCGGAAACATACTTCCCCTGTTTATTTTAGTTGATTGAGTAATCCGCAATCGTGGAAGAAAGTCAATTGAAACCCCGTCGTTCGCGGAGGCTTACGAGTCAACCGTCTTTGTCTTCGGAATCGAAACCAGTACGGACAAAGCGAACTCGTTTAACCGGTTCCAAATCTGCTCTTAAAGTTAGAACAAGTGTTTCGACGACATCGGAGGTTCCGGTTACTCCAAACATTTCTGGAATCCCTACCTCTACAGAAGAAGTTCAACAGCCACAGAGGGACAGTGATACTGATCCTAGTTTGAGAGTAAACACTTGTGTTACCGAGCCAGTTCCATCAGTAACCGGTTTGGAGAGTCTCGCTCTTCAAACATCTGTCGCTGTCGATACCACCCCTTCTTCGGCACCAGAAATATTTTACGGACCTGACGGTCTTCCTCTTCCACCTGGTCTGATTGCGATTGAAGAAATTGTAGAAAACCCTCCAACAAGTACTCCAACTCACTTTGGAGTCGGGGTCACTCTATATCCTTCTTCAGAAGTTAGTCTACCACCAGTGGAATTTCCTGTAGAATCGCTAGAGAATCTCTTGGATAGACTAAAAATGTCTGAACAACCGTCAACATCTAGGACTATGGCACCTGACACAGCGACAGCAGAACTCCCTGCCGTCACTCCAACAATGTTCGCCGGCATACCATCTATCCCAACTAGCTCTCAACAGCTGGAAGGAGCCCATTCAGGGGCTATTACGACAGTATGGTCTGTTCCTGTTTGTTCTTTCGGAATAATACCCGGCAACTCTTATGTTGAAACTCAACAAATTGATCCGTTTGGAGGTCAATTTGGGCAATCCGGTCCCCAAGGGAAAACAATCCCCTTGAGTGCTGGATCACCACCGTATGGGGGGCAGTATGCCCTTTCATTACCCCCTCCGGGAGGCTATCCATACGGGAGTTCACAACAAAGTTCAGGTTACACTGGAATTGCTTCAAGTGGTTGGGTACCTATGCTACCTCAACAACCAAGGGTTGTATATTCAATGCAACAATGTGTACCTATGTCGAACATCCCAACTACACCAGCTATTGTGATGGTGTCGCAAGTTCAAACACTGCCTATTGTATGTCAACCTCAGATTTCTCAGGTTGTAATGCAACAACCCCTTGACCCTGCGACCCAACCACAATCACCAACTAGTGGGGCGACACAGGTCCAAACGGGTACAATTACCCCACACCTTGGTCCAATGGTTAGTATAGCGCAACAGCACATGGCTTCTCAACCATGGCTGGTGCAATACCAACAACCACAATTCCAACAAGTATACCAAGGTTCTGAGCAGCAGATCTTTGCAAACAGTGGACAACCGTACATTCAAAACGGTCAAAATCAACCATTTTACAATGGTCTTGTCCACCAACCTTACCAGTCATACCAGCATCAGCTGCATTATGCTGGTATGCAGAGACCAACTGCTCAGGCGATCCCATCGTATCCTGGGTATGCTTCATCTAACCTGAGCCAGCACTTACCATTCGTGGCAACTCTAGAGTTACCTGATTTACACCGGTTAACGAACGATCCAATTGCTTACGCCCCATGGTGGCCATCGATTCCACACAAACTTCCATAAGATATTCCTAAGTTTAATGGAAATCTGGGTGAAGATCCATCGAATCACGTGATGACATTTCATCTATGGTGTTCGTCAAACACCTTAAATGATGATTCGATAAGGCTTCGCCTCTTTCAGAGGACGTTAACGGGTCCAGCGGCTAAATGGTATATTGAATTACCTAGAGCTTCGTTCGACAATTTCAGTACCTTAGCCACTACCTTTTTAACCCATTTTCAATTACCTATAAGGTATGAAACGGGAACGGAAATCCTTACCAACTTCAAACAGACAATGGCCACTCACATATCTGATCATATACATGAGTGGCGACGTCGTCGTAGGATGGTAAAAACATACGTTCCCGATCAGCTATTAGCTGAATGGTTTATAAAGTCATTACTTCCTACCATCACGGAAGATGTGGCCAAGGGGGGAGTCATAACAGAAGAGCAAGTTATCGCTCGTGCGCAATATCTGGACTTAGTCTATACTCAGTCTGGCACGCTCTACGATAAAATACCTGACACCCCTAGACCGGAATTTTCAATTCCTCCTCCTCCTAAATCAAACAATGACTCTCACGCCGACGATGGAATGATTGGCACGACAAACGCGAAATTGACAAAGGCTACATCCAAGAAAGCCTGTAAAGTTTCAGATCAAAATGCAAAAGACGAAATTCTTGCTTCGGAAGTAAATGTCGTATCGACAGATAAGGGCAAAGAAACCAAACAACCAGGAAGCAAGAAGAAACAAAACAAAGGGAAGAAGAAGAAACAGGATGAGTCATCACCTGAAAAACCTTCTTCAAACCCTCCTGGAAATAGGAAACCAAAAAATCCATGTTTTATATGTGATGAGGATCATTGGACAGCAGATTGTCCATACAGAGCTGAGCTTAAGAGATTCTTTAAGAGTTCTAAAACCTCAGCGGTGTTAACTGATCCATTTCCAAATCCAGGAACAAATCTGGTTGATAGTGGAGATGCTTCCCCGTCTCAAGTACTAATGTTGTCGGTTTCAAAACAGCAAAATGATGCTTTGATTTCGACAAGGAACAAAGATTACGGGAATCCGCAGCTGTCGAACAACAAGGACAAAGATCAACCAAGTAGTTCAACAACAACTTCGACGGAAGTTGTAACGCCACCAATAATACCTGAATTAACAATAAAACTGCCAAAGGGAGTAGTACACAAGTCGACGTTTAATCCTCGCGCTAGGGCAGCGCAGCATTATAACATAGTGGAAGATTTGGCCCAATCGCCATCCGCTATGTCGACTCTTGAATTACTACAGAATTGCCCATCCCAAAGGCAGGCTTTGTTATCAGCTATCGGTGGGGTTGACCCAAAAGATTCCAGTGCTGTATCCTTCAATCATAAAGGATACGATCCTCAGTTACCAGCTCAACTAGCTTTCCTTATTCAAGTGAAAGCCCTCAACAAAACCGTTCATCGAATGATTATTGATGAGGGGGCATCCACATGTATTATGTCGATGAGTTGCTGGAAAACTTTAAGATCTCCAACCTTGTCGCGATCTTCGACAACATTAAAAGCATTTGATGGACGATCGTATACCCCATATGGTATCCTCAATAACTTGAAAGTTGAACTAGGAGGGAAAACAATAGAAATAGATATCGAAGTCATTGATGGGAACCTTGACTACAACATCCTACTAGGAAGACCATGGATCTATGCCATGGCAGCTGTCGTGTCGACCTATTTTAGAAAGATTGCATTCCCTTTCCAAGGAGGGATTACAATCATCGACCAGCAAAACTTCCTCCCCAATGGTTCTCAAGTTACGGGAAGCATTCCAATGATCCATGAAAGCAACCATTCGCTTCAAAATATCGGAGTAGGCCTACTGAAAGACCCCACATTAATGGGAACTTTCGCGCTTCCACCTCCAATCTATATAGGGGAAGTAGCGTTGGTAGGAGCCTGCAACATGATATCTTCCGCACAAAAGATTTCAGAAGACGATATTAACATGGATCATGCAATGGTTTTGCCCCCAAGCCCAACGAAGATATTGTAGCAATCAATGTTCCTAGCTTGGGAGGCGAACCCAAATCAACGCTCATCATGCGTTTGGGTAGATAGGTCTAGAGAGTATGGTACCCCATTAGATCCTTGGTCGTGAGTGCATGGAAGCGACGAAGGAATCATACAACCAATGTTGATTGAGGGGGCACCATGGAATGATAGCCACCATCGTTCCTTTCTTCCGGATTGTGAAGAAGATACTCAAGATGACCTTTATCATCCTTCATTCTTTGAATTCCTATCAAATACTGTAAATATGGTGGATTCCGAGCGGAACCTATCCAATATAGAAGAGACTATAACCATAAATATCTTGACCAAAACAGATGTTGTAGAGAATATTTATGTTGGCAAATGTTGTTCTCCTTCAGAACTGGAAATATATAACGCTCTTTTTCACGAATTTAGAGATGTCTTTGCTTGGTCATATGATGAAATGCTAGGTATTGACTCGAGTATCGTTGAACATGAAATTAAGATGTATCCTGATGTCAAACCAGTAAGACAACGACTTCGGCAGGTGCACCCCAAGAAAGCCGCTTCCATTAAGGCAGAAGTTGAAAAACTTCTCCATGCTGGTTTCATCTACTCGGTTCCTCTAACCGATTGGGTATCGAATATTGTCCCTGTTATGAAAAAACAAGGAACAATTAGAGTGTGCGTCGATTATAGGGATGTAAATCAAGCTTGTCCAAAAGACAACTACCCTAGACCTTTCATCGACCAGATAATTGATGAATGCGCTGGATGTGAAATCTTTTCATTTATGGATGGATTCTCCGGGTATAATCAAATAAATATCCGCCCACAGGACCAGTCAAAGACTGCATTTATTTGTCCATGGGGCACATTCGCATATCGAAAATTACCCTTTGGTTTAAAGAACGCTGGGGCGACGTTTCAGAGGGCAATGAATTATGCCTTCCATGACATCAAGAACATCGTTCAACCATACCTCGACGACCTTTCGGCTCACTCGCGAAAGCGGATTGATCATCCGCAGCATTTAAGAGCGATATTTCTACGTTGCCGACACTACAAGATACGACTCAATCCACACAAATGTGTATTTTACGTTAGTTCTGGTCGTTTACTTGGCTTTGTAGTCTCCAAGGACAGGATTCGTCTCGACCCCTTTAAGGTTCAGGCAATCATTAATTTGCCTCCACCTTCAAATTTGCTTCAGATTCAGAAACTCCAAGGGAAAGCAAACTTTCTGAGGAGATTCATTCCAAATTACGCAGAACTTGCTAAAGGTTATACACGTCTTTTGAAAAAGGATGTACCTTTTGTCTGGGATCAGGTTGCGCAAGCTTCCTTTGATGCTCTGAAAGATTCTCTAGTAAAAGCATCATTAATGTATGCCCCAGATTATCAAAGAGACTTTAACGTGTATCTGGTTGCAGCGGATATGACCATTGCGATGGTTTTAGTTCAAGAAGTCGATGGAATTGAACATCCTATATATTATTTAAGTAAAAACTTAAATGATATAGAAAGAAAATATTCTTATGTTGAAAAGCTAGCACTTGCTGCTGTTCAAGCAATACAAAGATTTCGACATTATGTCCTCTTTCGGAAAACTACCATTCTATCAGATTGCAACCCCATGACTTATATATTTTCGCGACAGTTGCTGGGGGGCAAATATTCAAAATGGATAGCGATCCTTCAAGAGTTTGATCTAGAATTTGTAAAATCCAAATCAAAGAAAGCTTTGGTTTTCGCAGAATTATTATGCGATCTCCCATCGTCGTCCAACGATGAAACATCCCAAGAATCAATCGTGGACGAAAGTTTGTTTCTGATATCCACAAGCGATGAGTGGTATGGAGATATAATAGTTTATCTCCAAACCCAAAGATTTCGGCCAAACACCTCCCACTCCGAACAAAAACGTATTCGATACCAAGCAAAAGACTACATGACCGTCGGTGATACACTTTACCGTCATGGTGTCGATACGGTTCTGAGAAGGTGCCTCACCTATGAGGAAGCCGAAAAATCCCTAAATGAGTGCCATTCAGGCGCCTGTGGGGGGCATCAATCTGGATATGCTACAGCACAAAAAATATTACGAGCAGGATACTTCTGGTCAACCATGTTCAAAGATTGCATAACCGCAGTCAGAAGTTGCCATGCTTGTCAGATTTTTGATAGCAAAACCAGAAGACCACCCGCTCCGCTGCAGCCAATAGTAGCTGTGGAGCCTTTCGCCAAATAGGGCATCGATTTCATGACATGTAACCCCACCTCGACCGGGGGGCATGGGTATATTATAGTCGCGGTTGACTATTTTACCAAATGGGCCGAGGCGATGCCTACATTAGATAATACTGGTGAAACAACTGCCCTTTTCTTTTTAAATCATGTAGTCACCAGATTCGGCATACCACAGGCTATAGTCACAGATCATGGATCGCATTTTCGCAATCACATGATGGCCGAATTAGCTTCCAAACTAGGGTTGTCTCACGACAGCTCTACCCCATATTATCCGCAAGCTAACGGACAAGTTGAAGCAATCAACAAAGTCCTGAAGCGCATGCTGCAAAGGATGATTGGGGTTCACAAAAGAAGATGGCACCTAATCCTGTACTCAACTTTGTGGGCCTACCGAACATCGGTAAGGAATGCAACTGGATTCACACCTTTCCAACTGGTGTATGGCCTGGAAGCAATCCTACCAATCCAGTGTGAAATCTCGTCTCTTAAACTCGCAATTGATCTCCTCCCCAGAACTTCAGAAGAAGAGGCTCGTTTCTTAGAGTTAATCCAATTGGATGAAACCCGTCGTGACACTGCATTGGCTAATGAAGCCCATAAGAAACGAGTCAAGGCGCAGTTCGACAAGAATGTCAAACCCCGTGTATTCTCAGAAGGTGATTTGGTCCTGCTTTACGACCAAGAATCTGATAAATTAGGAGCTGGTAAATTTAAGTCTTTATGGATGGGCCCCTATATTGTTAAAAGGGTATTAGAAAAAGGAGCCTACGAGTTAATGGATTATGACGGAATTCCACTGGCGCAACCTCGTAACGGGTTGTACCTCAAGCGTTACTACGCCTAATAGTAACCTGTATGCTTTTGTTACATTTTTGTTTTCGCTAAAGTGTTTATTTTGGTTAAGTAATCCACTTTTTACATTTATTGCAGATGTCAAATCCATTGGAACCATGTGTTGGATATGCCGACAGAGCGAGTCGTAGTTCGCGGAACCTATCCTCCGCAGCCTGGGCCATTTTTGATCCAAGTGGTGAGTTAGTAAGTTTCAGAGGTGTATGTATTGGTCAATCAATGAATAACATCGCTGAGTATAGCGCATTGATAGAATTAATCTCTGATGCCATCACCCATGGTATACGCCAACTAATCGTCAGGCTAGACTCACAACTCGTAATACTGCAACTCACTGGTATCTACTCTGTCCGAAATCCAGCTATTTATCGCATGTTCCTAAGGGTTAAGATTTTGGAAAGACAATTTGATCTTATTGAATATCAACACATTTCCAGAAACTTAAACACATTAACCGACTCATTAGCAAACTATGTGTTAGATAGACATTTGAAAAATTGATAAAAAGAAAAGCATCATCAATGTTTCACATATGGATCACATAAACCAAAATAAAACTCCGAAAATAAAAAATATATATAGCTGTTTATGGTTTACATATAATGTTCTGTAACCAAGACAAAATCAGTCATATGACCCAAAAACTCAAAATGCTAGGGGGCACCCTAGTCTAATGATGCTCGTGATAGCAAGTCACGGCCTGTGCGATCATGCATAAGAGACGAGTCCATCGTCTGGGCACACCAATAGTATGCCGCTGTAGCTGCAATGGCAACTCGTCAATCCTCACATCTGGAATACCGAGAGTAAGACTCTCGACCTACTCCTGCACAGCTGAAAGAGTCTCAGCCACATCAAGATCGCGAAGAATAACTCTCCCGGCAGCCTCTCCTGCTGGGGCGACAACTGGCACTCTCGGACGGGCTACTGGGCCAACAGGACCAACATCTGCATGTACACATGAGTTTGATTAAAGTCTTGATAGAATAAAGCACAAGAACATTATAAACAAAAACAATAAACAGTGATATGGTTAGAGATTTTACCAATAGCACCCCACTGCTCGCCAGCCGGCAGTACTAAATCTGGGTCACCCCGGAAATCCATGCCAGCATATGGATACTCGGCATAAGCCATCTCCTGACGATCGAACCACCTGAAGAAGGTAATAGAAAACGAAATCTGAGACTGGCCGACATGCCTAGACATGTGGTCAACCCATCTCTGCATACGTGGTTCAGTAGGAGTAGGCAAGTCAAGTGCAATGTACTGAGGCTGCATCAGTGGTATCTTCTCCAAGGCAAAGGCGGTCAAAATAGAACCAAACCCAAAGTTCTTCAATCTTCCGGTCTTTACCTTGGTCAGCTGTTCCTTCATCACCAGAAGTACTGCATCACATCAGTTGAACAATTTCGGTTGGAGGCATTCCAAGGCATGCTGCATATAGGACCTGTTGGCTACATGAAGAGAAGCGCTACTGGCCATCCTACCAAAAGTGAACAAGATAGCCTTGAGGGGCCTGTCGGTGACATCGCGGATGACGATCTTGCCGTCTTTACTCAGCTGAGATCCTTCCCTAAAATACTGGCGGACATAATCTCTCACAGAATCGCTCCCCCGGACCGAACCTGACAAAGAGATGGGGGCACCTCGCCTCGACAAAGCAGTCAAGAAATAGATGTCCACTACTATCAAGGGGATGGACTTGCCCCTAATCTGAAAAACTTGGTGGTCGGTATCCCAAGCATCGAGAAAATATTGCAGTAGGTTGATCTGCTGTCTCATGCTAGAGATGCGGAAGAACTTCAGCAAGCCACAGTTCCTCAGCGCGTTCACGGTAACTGGATCATGTAGGGCAATCATGTCCTCTTCTTCATGCTCTCGTTCTCGCCATGTAAGGGTCATTTTGCTCAAAGATCCCTGCAAAACAAACAAGAGAAGGAGTAAGATCCTGATTTTGATGCAAAACAGGCAAAATTTTCATCAAAAACTGTGCAACAAGTTCCTCTTTTTCGCCCAACGCACCTGTAGGAGTGGTTCACCTACGTTGAATGTCAAACTGCCTTCATATTGGCTGACATTCAGCGCAGGTTTCGCTAGGCACAGGGTGCGTTGATAGAAAAACGAGCCCATCAAACCCCAGGGGCTCAGAAAAACAGGAAAAGAGGCACAGAATGCAAAAAGGAAACCATGAAATGAAAGAGCTCGGGTTTAGCTCCTACCTGGTCCAGACGGCGCCGAGAATCGTCCACAGAATCTCCCGAAATCAGCTGATGAAAATCGAAGAGGAAGAGGCACCTCCAAAGCTCCAACAAACCAAGTGCAAATGAAATGGTAAAAACACTTTTTAATTGCTTTTCACGTAGTTCAAAGTAAAATATTAGTGTTTTCAATCTCATTTTCAAGCAAATATTGTTTATTTCTAACTCGTTTGATGAAGCAGTCAAAGATACAGTACTATCTGTTGAAAGAACAAAGTTATTTATGCTAAAAATAAAAAACAAGACCATCATCGAGCAGTTTTAGCACACAGTTCATGCTCGTTAAAAAATAAACGCAAGATCCGAGCAGTTTTAACGCATAGTTCATGCTCGTTAAAAAATAAACATAAGATCGAGCAAATGTTTCCACCCGCGTTTAAGCTCGTTAAAAAATGAACTATTCCGGTAAATAACCGCCGTGAATGTAATATCGTCAGCCATTAAAGCCTTGGTCGTGTTTGCCCATCACCTCCACTTTTCCATTGGCCGATCATTCACCTCCATATGATTGTTTACCCATTTTGAGGAACAGCTGCGAAGAGTCATTTCACTAGCCATCCTTGTGACACTGCCGTGATTTGGAAATTCCAATCCTTCCCTGGAATCAGCTGCTACCCTTTTTATCACTCGTTCCTCAAAAGACGAGTCTTCTTTAAGCTCTTTTCATTTGACTCGTAAAATATGAAAAGATTGCCGATTTTTGGCCTTCCAGCTCGTTAAAGTGACCGGAAGAGCTATCCCTCCTCTAGATTTTAATCTTTTTGGACCTAAGGGATTATTGCACAAAACGATCGAGCGCTTGTTTTATTCGGCTCGTTAAAGATATCGAAAATTCATCACTTCTGTATTGTTTTATACTTTTTCGGACTTAAGGGATTAGATGACGAAAAAGGACTTTTGGAGTTAACTTTATGTACCTTTTCAGACTCTCTAAAAATGAAAAGGACCGAGTTATCCTTATCGTTAGACTCGTTAAATGCATGAAATAGCGACAAACTTGTCTTTAGACGAGAACGAGTTTCACTATCGCTAGGCTCATTAAAACATAGCGATGGGCTTGCCCGAAGGGCAAGTTATAGAACAAGAATATGTTATCCTCCTCAAGCTTGACAAAAATAAAGAGGTACTGGTCAGCAATGACTGGGGAAAAATTGGGAGAAACTCAAAGAAACTTTGATGGTAGCAAGTCGCTCTTGAACATGACACTTTTCCTCCGTACCACAATCGGGTTGAGTTGTTTCATTCACCGGCCACATCAGCATGGTCTCGCCATACCATCCATATTTGGGGTAATGCTACCAATCCTTCGCATAAGTGTCACCATATGTTCAAGAGAAGTCGTTCAGAGAAGTCACCTGTGTCCCATCCACTACCATACATTATACTCTTTCATGACCGCCACCCTGAATCATATGTCATCAGATCGTTTTCACCTCCATCAAAATCATTAGCTCCGTTCCGTGTCATCGATGTGGGATTCATTAAGGCCCTCCTTTGACGGATCGCTTCTTGTCAACATCAGCTCATTATCCAAGAAGTTGATCTAGGAACAACCCATTCAGTACTTTGAAGCTTGCATGCCTCAATGGCAAGTTTCTTACTTCCAGTGACAGGTATACATCAATGACCTTCGACCGAAAGATTTTGCGTGGTGTTCGACGACAAGTCCTCTATTCACACCACGTGAATTGTACTGCAGTACCTTGAGGGTCATCATCATTATCGGTGATTCCTCTTGCGCTTGTTAACAGTTTACATCATTGACTGGTAATCAAGCGATGTCTTTCCATGTTCGACTTCAGAGCAATTCTCACATGGATCGACTTGTACTTAGAGTGAAGATCGGACGAGATTGAAGACCCCGGATCTAGTTTCATCCATCCGGGCTGCGATATATATTCAGAAAATAAAGACATGGAAATGTACAGCTTTGCAGCACAAATAATCATCCTACCAAAAGGATGATGGCTCTATCAGAATCATCAGTCTATCATCAGACGATTGTCTGTTATATGTACATGAAAATGAATTTATAAAGCTGAGCATGGGAATGCCCGCCTCAGCTAGATCATGAAAAAAGTATGAAAATAATGTATTGTATTGTATTGTATTACAGGTCTCCTCCCAGCATTGAAAGAACTTCGGATCCTCCTAATAAAGCATTTCACCCGATAAACGGCCTCATACTTTAGGGGGCAACTGTTATAGACATTTTTGTGCCTTACAGCTATAAGCATGAAATGTCCATAATCCAAGGGATCCAAAGTCCCTAAACATGTTGTTCCTACCCCTAGAGGAACAAGGCTTACAAACCACAGCAATTCACAGAAGTTCTCCACCAGAAACTGCTCAAAAACAAGTCAATTCAGGATCAATTCAGAGGCTCCACTAGCTGCCTGCGTTGAAATGCAGAGGCTACACTGGCTAGTTGCATTGCAACGCAGGTGGAAGCACTACCAGGGTGCGCTGAGCGGGAAATGACAAATGGCAAGGTCCTTTGTGCGAGGTGTAAAGACTGTGGAAGCTTCCAGAATCTTCCTCCATGACACTTGCCTTGCTGAGTTCGACTAAGTGATGAGTAAGAGGCTCTTAGTCTCCAAGTGGAAGCAAGAACTGACAGAGAGAGGACACTAGTCAGATCTCAAGCTGACTCATCCTCTCTCCAAACATCTATATATGGATCTCTCCTCCATGAGATCTAGAGGCTGGAATTTTGTTATTGCAAAGAATTGCTGTTGGTTTGAGATTGGAATCATTGGGTGCTTAATGCTTTGAAGGGAGGTGAAGAAAGGATTTCATTCGCTGGGAGGTAGATGCTAGATTGGAACTCTCTTGGTTGTATCTCCTCCCGAACCTTGTTATTTCATCAATAAAGCTATCTTGGTTTCTCCTATATACTGATGTGTCTTTGATGTATGATTGCATTAGTATGTTTAGTTTATTTCTAATCCTGAACTAGTTATGAATATGAATCTATGTCTTTGTGTAGTGTTCCCTTCTTGTGATCTTGCAGGAACCTGTTGAAGCTGGGCGAGCGAGAAGGTAAAGTAGCTGGGAACTCTCAAAGAGAAGAGAAACTGGATCGAGGGACAAACGGAAGACACTGGTTAGTCCATCCATCTCTCTTCATTCTTATTTCATAAAGGAAGAATACTAGAATAGCTATTTCTGTTTGTTGCTAATGCACTGTCACACCTTAGGTGGATAGGATCGTCCTGCATAGGCATTTTTCCCCACAACAAACCTTCTACTTCCTCTAATTCTCCTTCTCCTCCTTCCTCTTCGCTTGATGGGGCTGGCAAAGCCAAAAGTCAAGTTCCTAAGGAGAAGAAGGGAAAGAAGAAGAAAGAAAAGAAGAAGAAGGAGCCAAAGGCGAATGGAGGGAAACAAGTGTCGTCTAACGAAAATCCACACACTGCACTGACTAGGCCTAAATCGCCATGTGTCATTTGCAAGGGAGACCACTTTCACAGAGATTGTCCTTGTATCCCCCGGATACTAAGGGACTGGTCTCCCCGTTTGCACAATCCGGTGTCGTCAACCTTTGGTGATCATGTTGAAAGCACACCGTCAACTAGCGAAAGTGAAGCCCCAGGACAAAAAGGGAGAGCTAGATCTCCCTGTAAACTCTGCGAAGGCGATCACGCCATCCACGTTGCCCCTTCTTAGACGAAGCTAAAAGAGTTTTGGATGATCGTCTGGTTTCACCGTTACGACTTCCTCCTGGATATAAAAAACTCTTGCCGAGTCCTTCGTTAGTTGAGAATCCAGCTGGCCCGCTCAAGTGGTCAGCTGAAGCGCCTGTCATTGAAGATGAACCAGCTGAATCCATACCTGACGAAAGTCAAAAGGTCGAGGCGGCAGTTGACCCGGTCTTGCCTTCAGAGGTTCTATCTTCGAATGATACAGTCACTGAAGAAAACAAGGATGACACCATCCAAATTCTCTTCATCAACACAGACTCCGACGAACACGGGGGAAATCTACCCATTCCTTTACCGCAGGAAGGAAGTTCGTCAGAGCCGTACCCGGCCGTCTACTCGGTCCCACCTCCAAGCAACCTAGTTGTCTCCTTCGACTGGAATCAACTAGGCAGACCCCGTTTACCAGCAAGCATACCATTCATAATTATCGTTCAAATATATAGAATGGTCATGGCTGGTACCATCATAGATGAGGGGGCTTTTGTGAGTATCATTTCCTCTACTGCTTGGAAATCGCTTGGTTCGCCATCGCTTTTGCCTGAGATGAGAAATCTTACAGGCTTTGATAAAGGAACCAGTCGACCTTTAGGGATCCTTCCCAATGTGCCCATAACATTGAGAGGGAAGATAGTTCAAATGAACGTAATGGTAGTTCAAGGACCCTTGGATTATAACCTACTCCTTGGACGAGACTATATTTATTGCATGGGAGCCATCGTCTCCTCACTCTTTAGAGTAATGTGTTTTCCGCACGAAGGAAGAGTGGTCAAGCTCGTGGACCAGCTTTCATTTCCCGGATCACGCATAGCAAATAGTCATATACCATCCTTAAATGGTCTCTTCACGTAAGAAATGTCTCAACCCACGGTCCGTCCTCTCGATGAGCGCGAGTAATTCGGAGGGATATGACTGAAACCCAGGGGGCATGCGTCCTGGTCTGCTTCGGCAGGAAAACTTCGGGTATAGGGTAGGTTTCCGCGGGAGAATATGACTAGTCTGTACCCCGTCCGTGATTGGAATAGGGGTTATTCTAGAATAAGATTCTCTTGTCAAAGTTATGTGTTTGACGCTCGTTGTCGCTCACCTTTGTCTATGTCGGTAGACATCACTGAAGAAGTGTTTTGTTTACGCCGTAGATAGAACAATCTTTGGTAACCTGTAAGAGGTAGGCCTCTCCCGGTAAAAAAAATATTTTACTTGCAAATTGAGGGGTAACCTTGAAACTCCATTTTATACCTGGGGGCATGCAAACCTTTTGGAGTGCAAGCGAAGGGCAACTATTTATTTTTTAAAATTTTTAGGTCCTCCCTTTAAACCCGTAGGCTGACCCTTTAAACTCGTAGGATTAGTCGTCACCTAACTTGCATAAAGAAAGGATGCGGGGCAAAAATCTAAATGTTGCCGTTTTTATATGAGACATTCTTATCATATAACTGGATTATCGAGCAGTTTTAGCGCATAGTTCAAGCTCATTAAAAAATAAACATAAGACCGAGCAAGTGTTTCAATCCGCATTGAAGCTCGTTAAAAAATGAACTATCCTCCGGTAAATAACCACCGTGAATGTAGCATTATCAATGACCTTCGACCGAAAGATTTTGCGTGGTGTTCGACGCCAAGTCCTTTATTCACACCACGTGAATTTTACTGCAGTACCTTGAGGGTCATCAACATTATCGGTGATTCCTCTCGCGCTTGTTAACAGTTTACATCATTGACTGGTAATCAAGCGATGTCTTTCCATGTTCGACTTCAGAACATTTCTCACATGGATCGACTTGTACTTCGAGTGAAGATCGGATGAGATTGAAGACCCCGGATCTAGTTTCATCCATCCAGGCTGCGATATATATTCAGGAAGATAAAGACATTGAAATGTACAGCATTGCAGCAAAGATAATCATCCTACCAAAAGGATGATGGCTCTATCAGAATCATCAGTCTACCATCAGACGATTGTCTGTCCTATGTACATGAAAATGAATTTATAAAGCTGAGCATGGGAATGCCCGCCTCAGCTAGATCATGAAAAATAGTATGAAGATAATGTATTGTATTGTATCTTATTACAGGTCTCCTCCCAGCATTGAAAGAACTTGGATCCTCCTAATAAAGCATTTCACCCGATAAACGGCCTCATACTTTAGGGGGCAACTGTTATAGACATTTTTGTGCCTTACAGCTCTAAGCATGAAATGTCCATAAACCAAGGGATCGTAAGTCCCTAAAAGTGTTGTTCCTGCCCCTAAAGGAACAAGGTCAACAAACTACAGCTTCTCCCAGAAGTTCTCCACCAGAAACTGCTCAGAATCAGTTAAACTGGGATCATTTCAGCTGCTCCACTAGCTACCTGCGTTGCATAGCACCCCAATACACTAGCTAGGTGTGTTGCAACGCACCTAAATGCACTACCAGGGTGCGTTGAGCGGGAAATGACAAATGGCAGTGCCATTCCGAGAGGTGGAAAGACAATGGAAGCTTCCAGAATCTTCCTCCATGACACTTGCCTCACTGAGTTCGACCAAGGATGAGTAAGAGGCTCTCAGCCTCCAAGTGGAAGCAAGAACTGACAGAGAGAAGACACTAGTCAAATAACAAGTTGACTCATCTTCTTTGCATACATCTATATATGGATCCCTCATCCCAGAGATCCAGAGGCTGGAATTTTGTACATTGCAGAGAATTGCTGTTGGTTTTGAGATTGAAACCAGTGCATTGAGTGATTTATGCTTTGTTGGAGGTGAAGAAGGGATTCCTTTGCTGGGAGGTTGATGCTGGATCGGGACTCACTTGGTTGTATCTCCTCCTGGATCTTCTTGTTATATCAATAAAAATATTTGAGTTTCTCCTACATGCTTGTGTATCATTGATGTTTGTTGCATTAGTATGTTCAGCTTAAATCTGATCCTAAGCTATTTATGAATATAAATCCATGTCTTTGTGTAATTTTCCTCTTCTGTGATCTTACAGGAACTTGGTGAAGCTGGGCAAGTAAGGTAGCAGGTAGCTAGAAGCTGTCAAAGAGGAGAGAGATTGGATCAAAGGACTAGCGCAAGACACTGTGGGGAAAAGTGTCTATTTAGAACGACCCTATCCCACTAAGGTGTGACAGTGCCTTAGCAACAAACAGAGAAAACTACTTTTGTATTCTTCTTTATGAACTATAAACGAAGAGGAATAGGATTAACCAACTTGTGTCTTGCGCTAGTCCTTTGATCCAATCTCTCTCCTCTTTGACAGCTTCCAGCTACCTGCTCCCTTACTTGCCCAGCTTCACCAAGTTCTTGCAAGATCACAGAAGAGGAAAACTACACAAAGACATGGATTCATTTTCATAAATAGCTTAGGATCAGATTTAAGCTAAACATACTAATGCAACAAACATCAATGATACACAAGCTTGTAGGAGAAACTCAAATAGTTTTATTGATATAACAAGAAGATCCAGGAGGAGATACAACCAAGTGAGTCCCGATCCAGCATCAACCTCCCAGCAAAGGTGATCCGGATTTAAACAGGAACGCAACAAATTACAGAGATAACCATATACACAAATATTCAGCGGAAATAATACTTCGTTTCATTAATGGAAAATACTGAAATATGCTTACAAACAGAAATGTTAATGAACTAGCTAGGGCGATGGTAGCTTATCTCTGAGAAGAGATGTGACGGCTACATGCCTCTGAACTGTGTTACAATGAGGCTCGAAGGCCTATTTATTGTTGAGAAACAATGGAAAAACCCTTAACATTCCAAAACCTAACCCTAGGAGATGAAACGCCAAACTGTGGGCCCCGTTTGGGGGTAAGTTGGTACATCAACTTCCCGGGGTCGTAACTTTGGCATATGATCTCCGTTTGACGCGTACAATAGCTCAATAGGGCCTCAAAACGGCTCCGGAAGTTCAGGACCCGAAAAACTGCTAAAAATAGTAAATTGTGCTACAATTAAGGAAACTGAAAATGCTGAGAAAGACAATGGTGGGGGTCCAGGTGGATTTGGCAGGTGGCCACCAATATCCACCTGGATCATTCCTCCCCCCTTAGGAAGCAATGGTCCCCATTGCGTTGAGCTCCTCCATGAGATGAGGAAACTTCTTCTGAACTTGTTCCCTGGTGAGCCACTTTCCCTGCTGAAGGAGTTGGTCCACTTTGACAACTCGATACAGTTGGATATTCTGTTGGCGAGTGTTCTTGATCTGTGTGTCCATGATCCGATCAGTTGCAGCTTGTTCCATGCAATCTGGATTTAATTCTGTGGGTTTGAGCTGTTCTGCAATGTCGGATGTGTCTAGCAATGGTGGAAAGTATGGCCGAAGGCGGTCCACATTGAATACTGGGTGCAGGCCAAGGAATGGGGGAATGCTGAGCTCAAATGCATTGTCTCCCATAGCCTTAGTAATGGTGTAAGGACCATATCGGAGTGGTCTCAATTTCTGATAGGCTCCAGTAAGGCGTTCCTTTTGCAAATGCAACCAGACTTTGTCGCCCACTTGAAACTTGTGTGGCACCCGATGTTGATCATGTCGCTGCTTGTACTTGGCATTTGATTTCTCAAGAATGTCATGGACCTGCTGGCGAATATGTTGGATGCGCTCAATGAAGCTGGTGGCCTTATCTGTTTCAGACTGGACATGAGCTGAATTCATGTGAGTAGCTGCAAGTGGCATGGCCACATCAATGGGGCATAGTGGCTGGAATCCCAAACCCACCTGAAAAGGGCTATGGCCAGTGGAGCTGTGAAGAGCTCGGTTGTAGCTGCGCTGAACGTAGGGGAGGCTCTCGTCCCATGTGCGTGGATGCTTTGAGTTATACATGCGCAGAATGTGCACAATCATCCTATTGACAACCTCTGTCTGGCCATCAGTTTGAGGATGGAAGGCTGTGGACTTCGTGAGTTTGGTGTCCAGCATTGACCAGAGACTGGACCAAAAGGTGCTGAGAAACCGACTATCCCGATCTGAGATGATAGACTGTGGGATCCCAAAGTGCACCCACACTCGTTCAAAGAAAAGTTTAGCAGTGGCTTCTGCTGTGATATTCTTCTTGCAGGCCATCATAATGGCCATCTTTGAGAACCTGTCGACGACCACAAAAACACAGTCATTTCCATGCTTAGTGGAAGGAAGGCCTGACATGTAATCCATGGAGATGGATTCCCAAGGTCAACTAGGGGTAGGCAACGGGGTATAGAGGCCTTGCTTCTTAATGGTCGGTTTGGCAATGGCACAGGCAGTACATGATCGGATGTACTTCCCAACATCCTGTCGAAGATTCGGCCAATAGAAATAATTTTGCAGTACTGCCACTGTTTTCTCGACCCCGAAATGCCCAGCAGCCCGACTGTAGTGTGCTTCCCAAATCATCTTGGCATGCTCGCTTGAAGGAACACAAAGGTGACTGAGGTGGCATAATAGGGCATCCTGGAGGTGAAAATCTGCAACCTGCCGACCCTCCAAGAGTGTCTGGTATGTGTGGCCGAATTCTGGGTCGCTTTTGTAGAGAAGTGGCCAATCAGAAGTCTCGTGCCCGCAAGAGTTGAGCACGGTGGTTAGCGCCATGATCGGTGGTCGACTGAGGCAATCTGCAACATTATTGGTGCTGCCCTTTTTATACTTGATATTCAAGTGAAACTGTTGCAGGTATGTAGACCACTTCTGATGGCGATCATTCTGCAACTTCCCTTGGGTCTGTATGAACTGCAGAGGTCGGTGGTCTGTGTGGATGACCGTTTCCTTCCCCAAAATGTAATGCTTCCATTGTCGGCAGGCCTGTACAATGGAATACATCTCTTTATCATAAGTGGGGTACTTCCGGACCGTGTCTGAAAGTGTTTCACTGTGATATGCCACTAGATGTCCATGTTGAGTAAGGACTGCCCCAATAGCATAGTCAGAGGCATCTGTCTCGACCTCAAATGGTTGTTGTAAATCTGGTAACGTGAGCACTGGTGCCGTGCAGAGGCGATCCTTCAACTCCCTGAATGCCTTCTATTGAGATTCAGACCAAAAGAATTTTGCTTTCACCCCGCCCTTGGTGACTTGACTCAAGGGCCAAGAAATATGAGAAAATCCCAACACAAACCTGCGGTAGAAGTTGGCAAGACCTAGAAAGCTGCGGAGCTCTGTTAAAGTGGTTGGAGAGGGCCAATCCCGAATGACTTGGACCTTGGCTGGATCGACATGCACCCCCTGTTCATCAATGATGTATCCCAGATACTGAACCTCGGTCATGCCAAAAGTTCATTTCTCCAAATTAGCACATAGCTTGTGTTGCCGCAGTGTTTGGAGAACCTGTCGGATGTGGTGGAGGTGCTCTTCCCAACTCTGGCTGAAGATCAGAATGTCATCCAAGTATACTACTACAAAGGAGTTGGTGAATGGCCGCAAGATGTCATCCATTAGCCTCATAAAGGTTGCAGGAGCATTCGTCAATCCGAAAGGCATGACCAACCATTCGAAGAGGTCCTCCTTGGATTTGAAGGCAGTCTTCCACACATCTGAGGGTTCAATTGGTACCTGGTGATATCCTGACTTTAGATCGATCTTGCTAAAATATTTCGCCCCCTTTAGTTGGTCTAGGAGGTCATCAATCCGCAGGATCGGGTACCTATTACGGACAGTGATCTTGTTCAGCGCCCGATAGTCAATACAGAGTCTCCACGTCCCATCCTTCTTATGTACCAACACTAGCGGGCTCCCACAGGGTGAAGAACTCGGACGGATGTGACCTTTCTGCAGGAGCTCCTGAATCTGCCTCTTGATTTCATTGTTCTCCAGAACGGAGCGCCGATAAATTGGTCCATTGGGTAGCGGCGCACCTGGGGTCAGATCGATGGAGTGCTTGACTTGACAGTGCAGAGGAACCCCTGCCAGGGAGGTGAAGATGTCTTCGTACTCCTCCACAATCTTGTCCATCTGCAGCTGCCGTGCAGAGGGACCCCGTTTGGAGGCCGCGGCCACTGTCTTCTTCTTCCCTTGAGGGCGTATCATCAGGAAAACAAATTTCCTGGTTTTGGAAATGACCTTACTGCATTGTTTTACAGTAATCAAAGAGATGGTGGCAGGTGGTGCTACCTCTGGTATCCTGAACAACTTATTTCCCAATGTAATAATAACAACACGGGGCCTTGATTCATACATAGCATGTCGCTTCCACAAGTATGGTTGTCCTAGTAATACATCACAAACTTCAAGGGGAGCAATGTCACACAATACCTCATCCGTGAAGGGCTTGATGTTGTATGGAAGGCGACACTGCTGGCTCACGCGGAGATCTCGCCCTTGGTGAAGCCACCCAATGGTGTATGGTTGTGGATGTGTTGTGGTCGGTAAGCCCAACCGCTTCACGACCTCTGCCGAAATAAGGTTCTTTTGACTCCCGCTATCAACAATGAACTGTATCGGGGAGCCCTTTACCCACATCTGGGAGTGGAAGAGACGCTCCTCCTCCTCTGGATCTTCGGGTTCATTTTTCTGGATCTTTGCGGTAGCAACAATGGCGCTGGGATCCGCATCAATGATCTGCTTCCCTTTTTCATACCCCTTATCGGTTTCTGACTCAGAGTCGGAACATGCATCTGATTCTGAAACCTTTAGCTCAGCCACCAGTGACTGCTTGGCCCGACACTCACTTGTGTTGTGAGTGGAGCTCTTATGGAACTCGCACCATTTTCCAGTGTCCTTTCTCGGCTTCGCGGCGTTGCTCTTTGCTTGCAGCTTCGGCTGGTTGTCTTCGGCTGTCCCGCCTTGGCTTTGTCCTTTGTTCTGTGGTTTAGGGGCACCTTTCCCCTGTTTTGGATTCGCAGATCCAAAGTCTCGCTTCTTTTGTTTAAACTTCTGCTCGACCTTGACGGCATACCGATATGCTGCGCCGAGCGAGGGGATGTTTAGGAACTGTATTTCTTCCTGGATGTACTTGTGCAGGCAGCCACGGTATTTGAGTATCAAATGTTGCTCCGAATCCTTGATACCCAACTTTGTGCGAAGGGTATGGAAAAGATTGGTGAACTCCGGCACGTCTTGGTCCCTTCCCTGCCGCAACGTGGTCCACTTTATGTATTCATCCTCATAGCTTCCGACATGGTAGTACTGCTCCTTGATGGCATTCCGGAACGAATCCCAGTGGGTGCGACTGAAAATAGTGAGCCAGTACTTTCATCCTTCTGCTCGCAGTATGTTTCCCACCAGTCCTTGACGTGGGGGGCTGCTTTGAGAAGAGCAAAAACAATCTTTTCCCGACTCGAAAATTCATGAACAGAAAAATAACCCTCTAGCAGATTTAACCATTTATCTACGGCATCGGCGTCTATCTGACCCTCGAATATGGGGATTTCAAAATTAACTTGTACCTTAAAGGGTGTGGCGTTTCCAGAGGAGCTGTTGGAAGCCGATGTGCCGCTTCTGGGTAGCCGCTGAAGGATCTGCGCAAAGCTGTCCATCATCGCGTTCCGTTGTCGCTCGAGCACTTCTTCGAGCAAGATTTTGAAGGGATCTCCTGCCCCCTCGTCTTTCTTCTCGTCCGCCATGGGAGGCCGTCGGGATTTGCGAGGCTGGTCTTGCAAAGGTTCAACCAGTTCAAGCCCTAACTCCTTATATCCCGACCTTGTTGGGGACATGCAAAGAAAAACAGAGAAAAAGCAGACCGCTCTGATACCATTGATCCGGATTTAAACACGAACGCAACAAATTACAGAGATAACCATATACACAAATATGCAGCGGAAATAATACTTCGTTTCATTAATGGAAAATACTGAAATATGCTTACAAACAGAAATGGAAATGAACTAGCTAGGGCGATGGTAGCTTATCTCTGAGAAGAGATGTGATGGATACATGCCTCTGAACTGTGTTACAATGAGGCTCAAAGCCCTATTTATTGTTTAGAAACAATGGAAAAACCCTTAACATTCCAAAACCTAACCCTAGGAGATGAAACGCCAAACTGTGGGCCCCGTTTGGGGGTAAGTTGGTACATCAACTTCCCGGGGTCGTAACTTTGGCATATGATCTCCGTTTGACGCGTACAATAGCTCATTAGAAAGATCTATCCGAGCACTATCATTGTTGGAATGGGCAACACGAGTCCATTCCATGGACTCGTGTTGCCCCCGGATTCCCCAAAAAACGTCGTTTAGGGCCTCAAAATGGCTCCGGAAGTTCAGGACCCGAAAAACTGCTAAAAATAGTAAATTGTGCTACAATTAAGGAAACTGAAAATGCTGAGAAAGACAATGGTGGGGGTCCAGGTGGATTTGGCAGGTGGCCACCAATATCCACCTGGATCAAAAGGAATCCCTTCTTCACCTCCAACAAAGCATAAATCACCCAATGCACTGATTTCAATCTCAAAACCAACAGCAATTATTCTCTGCAATGTACAAAATTCCAGCCTCTGGATCTCTGGGATGAGGGATCCATATATAGATGTATGCAAAGAAGATGAGTCAACTTGTTATTTGACTAGTGTCTTCTCTCTGTCAGTTCTTGCTTCCACTTGGAGGCTGAGAGTCTCTTACTCATCCTTGGTCGAACTCAGTGAGGCAAGTGTCATGGAGGAAGATTCTGGAAGCTTCCATTATCTTTCCACCTCGTGGAATGGCACTGCCATTTGTCATTTCCCGCTCAACACACCCTGGTAGTGCATTTAGGTGCGTTGCAACGCACCTAGCTAGTGTACTGGGGTGCTATGCAACGCAGGTAGCTAGTGGAGCAGCTGAAATGATCCCGGTTTGACTGATTCTGAGCAGTTTCTGGTGGAGAACTTCTAGGAGAAGTTGTAGTTTGTTGACCTTGTTCCTTTAGGGGCAGGAACAACACTTTTAGGGACTTAGGATCCCTTGGTTTATGGACATTTCATGCTTAGAGCTGTAAGGCACAAAAATGTCTATAACACATGGGGAGTGAGGTGAGTGCACCCCTTAGAAACCTGTAATAGTACTCAAATTGGAAGGGAACACACGAGAAAAGATGCATCACTGGCTGGAAAGAAAGATAGCGAGCAATCCAAAGTGAGGTTCAAACCAACAACACATCTGCAACAAGATTCATACAATTTCATATAAAATAGTTCACACACAAATGTGTAAGTTAAATAACATACATTCTTACAACAACTAGAATAGTCCAACTACAATAATAACATATGCATGAAAACGTGTTCTTTTATATTAATAAGAGTAAGTTCCAGTCATACAATACATCCATGTACACCTGCTAGTTCCAATAGTGGAACATCACAGCCACAACCACCTGCTCATTCAAATAGATATACTAGCTCTGCGTAGTGGAGAAGCCAAGGCACATTACAATATTGTCCAAGATTTCTCTAAGATAGTCCTATCAAAGCTTGGCTAACCAAAAGCCTTTACAATGAGTTATGAGGGACTATTTATAGCAAAGGGTGGGGTGACCCTTGACATTCATCTTTGTGATACTTCATCTACCCTCATGACTCTTCATCTACTCTACCACTGTTACATGCAACTTTTGAGACTTGAATTACACTTGACAAGACGTTAAATTACAATGCACATGTAACCATGTGAGACAAAATGGCTTGGGCAAGCCATGCAAGACATCAATATGTCTCGGAAAACTATGGGAAGTCCAACTCTTCAACATCCTCATGATGATCAACAATAGAGAACTGATGCCAAGATTGGTAATCAATGTTGGTATCCGTGTACTCCAAGGTGACATCTTTCTGGAACCTGATTCTTGCTTCCATAGCATCTGGGTACACTTCTGAGGCTCCTATGTCCAAATCGTCTGAAAGCACACACATCATTGTATTGAATGCGGCTGGACTAGCAACATACTTGTGCATGGTGTCTGCACTAATTGGCAAGTCTAGGTTGGTGGCTATGCACATCAACTCGTCAAAGTAAGTTTCAAGATCTAGTCAAACTTGTGCCTTTGTCTTGGCCTGGGTGAGAATCCCAATAGATGGGATCATATGTGCACACACGACAACATCCATACTCTTGAATACATGCGCATTGGAAGCCTGTAGAGTAGTGATGAGCTACGAGAGCTCTTCATAGTTCTTTATATGACTATGGATATGTACATTCAGCTCGACTGATTTGGGATTCATCATCTTAGGCAAGTGAAGTGGGGCTCCATTGTATCTCATCATCCATGTTTGCATGTAATCAGCAACAACATGCATGTTCGACAAGATACGTGCTCTCCTAGCACATCGTTGTTGCCATCTGTTGAGATCGACAACTACCTTATGCAACGTACCAATTTTGGAATACAACACCCACATAACCGTGTCAAGGGACAATACTTCATCCAATATTTCCTTCTTCAATTTTTCTCGGGTGGACATTGTTACCAACTCTCCTCCTTGCTTGGCTGTTTGTAGCTCCTTAGCCATTCACTCATTCTCAGCTATCATAAAGCAAACACTTGAGCTAGTGGCTTCTATATTTTTGCACACGTTAGACATGATCACTCATTTGTCATACTACATAAGAGATGTATGATCTTTCGGAGTTGACACTCTATGAGATTGCACAACTCTATGTTGAGATTCGTTGAATGAGATGTTGTGCATCTCTCCTTCCAGCTGATCTCCAAGGATCTCAGTGTCTCCTTGGTCGCTTGAGACTTGCTCATCTTCTGGATGTGGTGAAGCTAGTGGATTGACCTCTTTGTGGTGACGCATGAGGTCAATGTCCTATTCTAACTCCTGCTACTCCATATTTGTATCCATCTATTCAATCTCCTTCTCTATCTCCTGAGTGAAGTCCAGCTCCTACAATGGTTCACCTTGTTTACCTGATGCCAACTGTTTTGATGAGTCCACTACTTGTATGGGCGTTGTTTCATCTTTCTACACATGTTGGGCCTACCGCTGTACCTATTTCTTCTACGCTTCCCTCTTCTGTTTGCACAACTCCTGTTCCTTTCATAGTTGCTCCTTCAACTCATGCAACTCCTTCTCTATTGCATCCATACTCCATTTCTCTCTTTGCCTTTGCACATTTGTCTTGTCGCATTGTTGCCTATTTTCCTTTATGACCATAGCTACTTTCTCCACAAGTGGATATACTCGGAACTTGCAAATTTTCTCTTCCTCCATGCGATCAACAATATTCCTCTTGCCCTTGTCGCACAATGGTGTGTTCTCCTCTGCTGCTACTGCTGCTTCGGGTGCTCTCCAGGATGTTGCTTCACGTTGCTTTGCTAACCTTTCCACAGTGAAGCCGACCTATTAATTGGGTTTGGAGAAGTTGTAGCAATATCTCCATGGGTCCTCCTTCGCCCAATGAAATGCCCCATGGATCCAGTTGATCTGTACTCTTGTGGAGTGATCTTTCACAAGACAATGTGGGTCATACTAATTGTAGCTTCAGAGGTCAAATGACTAATTCCTCATCTGTTTTGCTTCGACATCTGCTTGCTTGAAAATTTGAATCTTGTATAACCCTATCCACAATGGAAGAGTGGGCCAAGGTGCCTTCTTCTTTTGGTGTAGCCTAGTTGTCAATCTTGTAGAGATGTGATATTCTATTTCCTGCATGACGAGTATGTCCAAGACAAAATTCGGTAGAACATGCAGAGGCTTCTCCGCGTTGTACATCTGTATGAAGGTTCCAGACAGTGAGGCATGCCAATCATCTATTTCTATCAATGCCTCCATTGTTGCCTTCAACATGCAAGGTGGATCCTATTCGAATGTCATCTTGTAAACTGGGGCAACAAAATGATCTAGTAGCCATGTGATAACTCCTCTTAAGCTGCATTAGGACAACATCTTGCAATATGTGTTCACAATAGTCTTCGTCGGTGACCATGCCCACTTCAAGACTGGGAAGTCCTATCGGGCACAGATTGCATACAGTATGTAGGTGAACATGTAGATATTTGCTTGCATACCTTTGGGTAGATTTCAAGCCCTTGTTACCTATTCCTTCAGCTTATACATGCTAGACTAGTTACATGGTTTTCCCTCTTTAGCCAGTTGGTCAAGCATGATCACCCAACTTTGTGGGAAGGTTTCCGTGCCTTCTTGGCCATACAATCGACATGAAAATATGACCAAGTATTGATACACCTTCTGCAATATCTTCGTCTTGTAGACCTAGTTGGGTGTCATCCTGAATCTAGTCGGCTCCTTTACCCAATTCTTCAAATGTCTTTGAAGTTGTCATTGTTGCTGCGTAAGATGAAGGGAGTCACCATGATAGTCACGGTCTCCCACATCTGATACCTCTCATCATAATCCTGTGCCCAAAATATTTCAATCTTTGTCCTGCTGACACTGCTCAAAGTCATCATCTCGAGATCAATGTGTGAGACGATCCAGCGTATCATGTCTGCACATGGGAACACGGGGTATCTGCATGCAATCCGGTATAAGATGGACTTGTGAATGTTCACGTATACATGGAGGTCTTTGAGGTCTTCACAAAATGTGCTTGCAAATGCATCTGTTGACCTCTTTCAATTTCAACTTGATGTCCTTATCTACAATCAGTTTGGTATCTTCATAGATCGGTAGACTTGCAGACACTCATTCAGCTGTTGCTCCAGTCACACTCCCGTTAGTGTCCTTTTATCCTTCTCTCTTGGAGGCCATTGATCCTGAAATGCTAAGATGTGGATGAGCACCTGCTAGATTTGGAGACAAAGTAACATGCATGGCAAGAAATCTGTCAACGAAAACCAAATAAAACTTGAGGAACGATATAACACATACCTGGGGAATGACTGGAAAGGATTTCACAATTTTTTCTGGGAGAATGGGAGACTAGCTGCCATTCTTGCGCAAAGGCAGTTTGGGCTGTCTGGGAGGCATGACTGGACTAGAACTGTGCAATGCATAATCCAAGCTGATTGCTAGAATGGCGCAATGTACAATTTCAACTGGCAATGGTTGCAAGCTCAGTGACTGCATTGCGCATTTTTCTGGGCCAATAGTCACTGTCCCTAAGAATTATGAAAAGAAGGCCTGGAGGATAGTCATTGGGCAGAAATGCACATTTCCTGAGAGGAAGATAGAGCCTTCCCTCTGAGGATTGCACAATGATGTCTCAGTGAGGTAGAGTCTGGGCCAAGGTTGGCCACAATCACCGATAGGCAACAAAAAGCAAATGTGAAAGTGAATGCATGGTGATACTGAGTGTAAGCAGAAGAAAATGAAAATGCATGAAAATAGTGAATGAAATATTCAGAAAAAAGAATATCATGCATGTGGTTGAAGCAAGTCACTAAATTGGAAATCGTTTGTGCAAAACAATTTCATGCATGTGACAATAGTGATATGCTAACGAAAACTGAAATGGTGCTAGTAAAAGCTCATATGCATGTAAACGACAACAAGCATTAAAATAAATCAAGCAAACAACACTCACACAAGTGAAAACACAAAAATTGACAAAAATGCTAGAAAAGACAAGTTGAGACCACTTACCCATGAATAGTTGAGTGGGATGTGTCAAAGAGTCCTAGATGTGTTGTGGGATGTTAGAGCTCCAAGATCGATGTGAAGAAATGAGATCTGATGCATTAAATAAATAAGTTTAGGCTCATGATGTGCATGTCACAAATCTAGGAAAAAGCAACACTTGGAGGAAAGATTCTAAAATGATCTTTGCATGTAACCTCCTGCTACTAAAAATATCTCCTTGAATCAAGGGAATCTTTTTGCATGTTTCCTTTAGCTTATCCAGGAAAAAGCAAGTCATACATGCAAGTCAAGTTTCTTTGGTCCCAGGTGGAACTAATCAACCCAACTGCACATGCAAGAGCCTACTCAAATGTTGGGAAAAATGTGCATTTCTGGATGGGAGCTGGGTTGGCTGCCCAAAAGATTTGTGCAATTTTTGGGCAGAGTAGTTGACTGCTACCCAGGATTGTGCAAATTCTAGGTTGTGTAGTCTTGGTGGGAGGAATTGCACAATTTTCTGGATTAAGCTTGACTATTCTGGAGCCTAGCAGGCTGCCAAACAGAATTGCGCAATTTCTGGAGGGAAGGTTGGTTACCCTCTAGAATTGCGTAATTTCTTGAGAGTGATGTTTAACCTGTAGCTGGACCAAGTCCAAAGAGATAGCCTGCGTGGGGAATGCAAAAAGCCTTGATGGACGGGCTGTCATTATGCAAGAAAATCACTGAAGCTTGTGTACTTGACGAAGCAAGACATGTTGTTGTGAAAGGTTGGTAGGGAGGCTCCAAAATGAAACTAAGGTAAAATTTTGGAGGGTGGTTGTAGCCGCTACAACAAGATGGTAGTGTGGAGAAGCATAAGGCTAGATTTGTGGCTCGTGGCTTTTCACAGGTAGAGGAGATTGACTATGATGAGACTTTTTCTCCTGTTGTAAGGTACTCTTCAATCAGATCTATTTTGACACTATTAACATAGATGGGTTGGAAGATCCATCAGATGGATGTGAAGATTGCCTTCTTTAATGGCATGATTGAGGAAGAGGCATACATAGAGCAACCCGAAGGTTTTGAAAACTTGGACCGTGAGTTGCATGTGTGTCGACTCAAGAGAACAATGTATGGGATAAAGCAAGAACCCCAAGCTTGGTACACCAGGATATATAGCTACTTCACTGGGTTGGGCTTCACAAAGAGTGAAGCAGATGCGAACCTGTATCACATAGTGGTGGAAGGTAAGTTGTTGATCATTGTACTTTATGTAGATGATGTCATATTGACAGGTGATGATAATCTCATCAAATATTGCAAGGAGGCTCTGGTAAGAGAGTTTGAGATGAAGGACATGGGGCTCATGCATTACTTTCTTGGCATGGAAGTATGGTAGGGAGATGGGGAGTTGTTTGTTTCTCAAGGCAAGTATGCCAATGAGATACTGAAGAGATTCTGCATGGAGAGCAGTAAACCCATGGATACTCCTCTAGCTAGTAACTAGAGGAAGGAGGATTCTACATCAGGGGAAGTAGTGGAAGCTACCATTTACAGGCAACTTGTGGGTTCACTCATGTATCTGGTGAACACATGACCAAATATGTGTTATGCAATTAACCAGCTTAGTCAAGTGATGGTTAGGCCTACCAAGCTATATTGGAAGCCGGAAAATCATGTATTGAGATACCTCAGAGGCAATACTTAGTTTGGGTTGTGGTATAGACAGATAGAGGGAGTGATGCTTCAAGGCTTCACTGATGTAGATTGGGCAGGGAGTCCATCTGATAGGAAGAGCACATCATGAGGGATCTTTAGTATTGGGTCAGCTGTAGTTTCTTAGTACAAGAGGCAATAGAGATTGATTGCACTCAGTTCAGCAGAGGCAAAGTACATGGCTGCAAGTCAAGTAAAATGTCAGGCTATCTGGATGAGGAAGATCCTAGTTGGTATGTTTGGTCAGTAGATGGATCCAATAGTGATTTATTGTGATAATCAGAGTTGTATCAAACTCTATGAAAATCTAGTTTTTCATGATTAGTCCAAGCATATAGATATCTGATATCATCATCTTAGAGATTGTTTATTGAGGCAGATCATGTTGTTAGATTACATTCCCACGGAGAAGTAAGAAGCTCACATCTTGACAAAGGCATTGCCAAGATGTAAATTCGAGTTTCACAGAGACAGGGTCGGGGTAGTGGATAATTCCTTTCTTGTTGAGAGGAAGTGCTAAGAAATGACCAAAAAAAATTCCAATTTAATTTTCCCTTGAATTAAAATGTGAATTAAAATAGAATTCTTTTCTCATATAAATATGAAAATAATTAATTAAGTTAACTTATAGGAATTCAGGATGAGTTATGAATGATTTGTATTTAGTTAACTCAGTTTATTGACTTAAGTCCACTTAAATTAGTTCCACTCGGTTTCAGGAACTAACAGTGAGTAAACAGTCAGTTGGGACACTAATGCCCTAACTAGTGCTACTCTAGTTAATTGAAGATTCCACCATCAGAAATACATGCATGTTGATTCTGAGAAAGACCCAGTTGAGACTAGAGTGCAGGGATAGTGTACTATTTGTTTTAGATTTTTCTAATTTGCACTGATAGTGCATGCATTCAGGAACTGATCCTTGAGGGATTGCACTATTTTTAGAGGCTTTATTTCCCTTTAAATACAAGCTATCCTTCATAGGAATTACACATTGGAATAGAGACTTGGAGAGCTTGTGAATTGGCTAAGATTTGGCCTTGAGCTTGCTTATGAGTTGGAGATTGAATTTTCTGAGTGTTGGGATTGTTCTAGAGAGAACAAGAATTGTAATTTCATCTTTATTTTCTGGATTAATACAAAACAGATAGTACGGTTTTGAGTTGTGGATTTCCCTGGATATTTATTGTGTTATGTGCCTTTGATTGTCTTCCTCTATTGATTATTTTTTGCTCGATGTTTATGGGCTTCCGCTATAAAGAGTAGAAGTAGATTCTTGTCTCTTGCTTTAGAAAATTGCATTAGCTTGTGGATCTATAGGTTTTTCTACATGTTCTTCCAATATCTGTTTGCTAGAGCTAGATGTTTCCATGATATTGTTCTAAATGATTGGACTAGTATTTTCTGAAAAACAAAAATGCAAGTCTTCAAATAACAGACAAGTGTATAAAGAACATTTAAAACAATGTATACCTTATAATGATAAAGTATATATACATGAATTATGTTTTATGGCACTATTAGCAATTTTTGGTGGCTATGAAGTAACCGTGCATAAGCTACAATAAAGAAAATGTTTTATAGATTTCAATGACAAGTATACATATATTTTTATTTTGGAAATGTGCCATTAAGAATTACGATGGGAACCTATTTTTTTCCTCTTTTTTTTTTTAAATCAAAATTAGGTGTACAAGAAATACCATACCAAGCATACCATTTATAGTTACACAATACAAATACAACAATTTTATGTTTATGGTTCAAAGACTTACCAAAATTTTATATTTGCATGTTTTTGTTGTTTTCTTGTTTTTTGTTGTGAATAATTTCTTTGTTTTTGAATATTTGTAAATGAAGGCATATGTCAAGCTGCACTTTTGTAAATGTGACAAATATTGTGACAAGACAACAATGAACTTGTAGAATATGAGCATTGGAAAAATGACTCGAGGTGACAACAAAGATATGGCAAGACAGATTATATGATGATCTATCTAATAAGCATTAAAGATATTGAAAGAGACAATACTAGTTGAAAGATTTGTCCAAAAGTGTTATATCATTGAGCTATAGTCAGTTGTTGGTTTTTTCGTATGAAAATTGAAGCCATTATTTTGCATAAATGAAAGTAGTTTTTTTGTTGATGGCTAGTTTGCAACATGTCCAAATTCAAATCACCAGCAAACACAATTGGGTAGTTGTTACATGTGTGCTCTAAAATGAATGTGATGAAACTAATTATTTCTTCAATGTTTGCATTTGGTGCAATACATACATTTGAAACTATAATGGTTTTTTTTCAACATGGCATGTTGCAATTGTTGATTCAATTTGGTCATTTGTATAACTGAAATGATTCTCAACCACAATATTTTTTCTATAGTATGTGACAATTCCATGTAAATGGTATAAATGTATGTAGTCATATTTTCTAGACAATAATGAATTTGATGGAGGCGATTTTTCTTTTTTTTCTTGGAAAGAAAGAGTATCAACCCTGATTAGATCATAGTCAACAACAATATCTTTGAAATGCAAGGATAAACTACGAGCATTCAATGAACATATTGTCAAATTGTCAATTGTATTATTTTGATATATGCTATATTCAAGCTCATAGGAGGCATTTTGTCTAAGTCTATTTAGCTCAATAACAACCTTTTCATTGAGAGAAAAGTTAATATGTTCCAATTTGTTTAATAAATACAAGGACTTAATATATTTTACATGAGAAAGTGTAGTATAAATAATTCCATGTTTCCTAACCCCTTTTGGGTCAAAAGCCATTTTTTCCATTGTTAATCCATGTGATCGATTTATAGTTCGTGCACATGCCAGTTGAACAGGAAATTGTTCTTTTGTAAAAATAATTCTGTTGTTTGATTCATTATTCCTACAAACTCTAGTAATGGGTGTCCACATAGACATTATTTTGTCCTTGTACAAATGGCCACTTTTTCCCATTAAATAATGGCAACAACTGCATCAGAAAACTCAATCCAAATTGCACCATTTTCAAATGTTGTTGATGCTATAAAAATTCCTTTAGCAGCATTCACCAAGCCATCCTGAAAATTGTAATTTCCCCCAATTAGTTCAACAAGCATATTTCCTTTCAACACAATTGAAGATGGAAATTGCAATTTGATCTTTTTATTGTGACTTATATTTATTGATTCAACTGTTCTATCATATGCATTTAACATAATTGCTTCTTTATCAATGAGAGACAACATTCTTTCATTATGTTCATGTACATTCTTGTTTAAATAAAATAGGTATGGAAAAGTTGGCTCATTTGGTGCCACTCTATAACAATATTTGCTTAAGAATGCAAGATCGTCATCAATATGTGAACATGTGTTGATACTGTTTAAGGCAGATACACATTTTTCATGTTCCTGTTGCATTGCGTGTTTTAGTTCATAAGTTTTCACATTTTCTTTCCAAAAACTGTAAGTAGCACTAGTTCCTTTAAGATGCGGTTGTTCAAATATCCAACAATGACGTACATGCCATGCATGACATAGGTCACTATAGAATATTATGTCCAATTTCCCAAATGGAGAAGCTAGAGTATGCATAATTTTATGGAGTCGTTTGTTAATGCTATAAAGAAATTGAGACCCAATTAGTGAAGCCTCATCTATCAAAAGAAATTAGGTTGTTTGTATTATTTTCTCAATAAACCATGTATGTTAGAAGCCAATGGCAACATGTGACATGGTGAAAGTAGAAAATGCAAAGTTGAATGGACGGTAACACCATGTGAAATATATGCGCCTTTTCCAGTAAATGCAAGTATTAGACTTTTTTTTTTCAAAGGGTCACTTTGAAAATCTTTGTTATAAAGTCGTACGAGTGCATGGTAAATCACTTGTGTAGTAAATGTGTTTCCTATACCTACACCTCCAGTGATAAACAAATAGAAACACTTACCATAATTATTCTTCTTCCATAGAAATATTTGTTTGATTGTTGATTGTTGATCCTTATTTAATTGTGTCATAATTTCATGGCATGCCAATGTGTCCAAAACCAAGGGATGTTCAATCAATTCAATGTTTTTTGTATACTTAGTTTGAGTATTTTTGAATCACAATTTCTCTTGAAAATATTGTTGAATCTCATATTTTTCATTAGAAGAAGCCATATTATTAGTTTCTAATGGAAAGTGAAGCATAAATATATTGTCACTTCAAGATGCAATTGTAGAGGAAGTAGTTTCAATATCACCCCATGGTGCGACTAAACGAGAAAATTGTTTTTCTTTGACATCGATAATGTGTTTATAAGAAAAGTAAGCTTGAGCCCTTGTTTCTCAATTTTTCTTTAATGTGTATTTAGAATCCCTGTATGGGATGTAAAGCATCATTTTTTCTCTATAACAGTTTTCTCGGTCCATGTGTTCATTGTATAGAATGAATCTTATGGCACATGGACGTTTTATTTATTTTTTATTGTGTTTTCGTGATTGAATAAGAAGAAACATATTCTTCCAAGAAAACCTACTCAAGGGAAATGGGATGTGCAACATATATATCAACAGTTGTCATGCAAACAATATCTTCAGAATTATCAGGTTCTTGTTCTAACAAAATAGATCTTTTTATAACATATGTTTGTTTTTCAGTAGGAGAAGTGTTAATGAAAATTGTTTTTCTAGGAGTTGAATACAAAGGCAATGATAGAGAAATGTGGACTACCTGTCGACTTGACATTTTTTTCATATTTAGCAATTTGTTTCCAAGCTTAGATATAGTTTCAATTTTTTTGTCTCCACGAGATATGGAATTTTCTCAAATTTGTTTGAATGCAGTTGTCATCGAGGGATCCATTTTGGTCATATAAGAGCTGCAATATGCTACCACAACATAGGCATCTAAAATAAACCGAGCATCTGTGTTTTCTTGCCATAATGAAGGGATTCTTTTTGCAAATGAATTTATCCACACATCACAAGGATTTATTTTGAGCAGTACAATTGGATGAGTAATACAAAAGCGTAAGAGCGATTTATTCTTGTTTTGTAATTCCAAGATCAACTAAAATCATGGTAAATGTTAAGTTTTTTAACAACATTTGTCCTGGAGAAGAAATCAAAGTTTATTTTGCATTGTTTGCATATTGTTGGTTTCATTGCATAGAGGATGCAAGATACAAGTTTCATCAATTGGTGGGATAGGGAAATCAAATCTACAACTTGCATTTTTATGTTTTTTGTAATTTTTTGTGTGGTGATGACTCTGAAATTGAATCATTTGATTCAACAAAATCGTTGAATCAAAAGTCAAATACCGATCAATGAAACATATGACATTGACATCAGGGGATTATTGATATATTAGCACATTTGAATCCAAAGAAATCCATGGTCATGCTCTGTTCCTCTACTTTGGAATTCTATAATAAAAAGAGAATCTTGCACTTGACAAAATAAGTTATTTTTCTTGTTATCAAGGAACGTAGTGACAAGGTTATATGCCTATAATAATTACTACATATGACCGACTGAATTTTGATCAATATTTCAATGCATTCATCATTGAATTTCTTTGCCTCATTTGTTATAGAGTCAGTACTTTGTATTTTTAATGCATTTATCAATAGTTCCCAAAGATGCTCAACACTAGTTAATGTCACAAAGAAATTTGGTGGACCAATATGTCTTATCATTGCCAATATATATTTGTGTAAATGTTCAAAATAGTCAAGCGATGTGCAAATGCTTCTTAAAAATTCATATGCGATTTGTGACTTTAATAATTTCTGAAGATTTCTTTTATTTTTAACGTCTTTAGCAACTAGTTTTTGTCCTTTTACCTCTCCTTTGCAAATAGAAATCCAAGCTGAATTAGAAACTTGGTTTGATCAAAATACAAATTTCTTTAAAAGATATGTTTGTAATATGTGTTGAAAAGTCACTAGACTTGTGCAACCATTCCCACCGTGCAATTTTTTGGTACGAAAAGTGATTGATAACATCAGTAGGGCGAATTGATCTAAATAACAATGTTAGAAAGTTTAGTTCTTCAAAGAATTTGTATTGAAAAATGCCTAGGGGACAAAGTCCTTCAGAAGGTGCAATATGTATTATTCTTATATCAAGATCATGGATAAGGTGGGCCTCTGAATAACCATGTACAAGTTTTTCAGTTTCTTGCTCTAGATCATCATCTACATTTGGTGAGTCTAGTTCCTTCATTTTAGGACTATCGTTATGATGATCTTGCCTACTTTGATAAAAAAAATTCTTCCATTCATAGTTGATTACTATTTTTTCGCTCCTGTATAGAGATGTGCTGCACAAGTCATGTAATGCACACATCACTTTCTTGGGTCGAATATTTCCAGACAAATAGGCATTCTTGTATTCCAATTTTCTTTTTACCATAATTTTCACAGTCATATTGTCATCAATATCTCTAGGCAATGCTCTCTAAATTATATGTATACTAGAAGGAACATTTATAATTGTTCCTGTTAAGCCAATTTGTGATATTTTGCAGTCAATTTGTCTTATTTGTGCAAAATCCATCCTTTGTGCCACTAACCTCTCTTCCAAATATGTCAATTGTGCAATGGACATCAATTTTTCATTTCATCTAATATAAAGAGGTGATGCAAATGTAGGGAGTTTTTCATTGAGTTTTGCATTGTCACAAGATTTGCATATTTTTTCATTGAGTTTAATGGGTTTTAACTCTAAAGAAGGAATTCGATAACAAATAATAGATAATATGTCTTTTTTAATAGATTACATGTCCTTTCCAAAGGACAATCTATCACAAATGAAACATGCATATGTAGGTGTGTCTTGGATTAATTGAAAATATGCCTCAATTGCTTTATTTGAATTTAAATGTTGCTTTTGTACTTCTTGTATTCTAGCACCTTGTGCTCACATCACATATTTCAATTGATGTAAGTGAGTGTACCACTTACTATAGGCATTGGAAAAATAAGTAGAGACTTATTTGGTATTTTGTGTCTCCATTGAAAAAGGATTATTGTCCTCATTTGATGATTTCGAATCCTCTAACACTACAACAATATTTTATTTTATTTTATTCTATTTATTTATTTATTTATTTTATTTATTTTATATTATCTTATCAATTGACAGATGCTTTAATTGAGTAGAACATGTAGTAACTTATATTATTTTCTAACAAGGTATCTACAAGGAACACTTGAACTCGGCTTGCAGTTATCTCTTTCCAAGATTCCTTGGACTTTTTATGGTGAATTAGAAATGTTACTAACGTTCTTGACATTCTGAATTTCTTGAATTGCATGTAAATGTGAATTCATTGTAGATACTGGTACATGCATAAGGTACATGACTTTGGAGTAAGCTTTTGATGAATATAATATGAAGGAAATATCTTTTGTTTCTATATTCCAAATATATATATGTGTTAAAATCAAGTATTTCACATATCCATTGCAAAAACTTTTCCATATCTATGTCCATATGCATATGGCATTGATAAATTTATAATATAAGCTTGCCAATCATTGATACATTGCTCTTGTTCAATGTTTTTATCGTTCACGTGTTGTTGCAAGCACTTAATAAGTCTATCATTATTGCAAATGAAACAACTGTAAAACATTTGTGCAATTTTATTTATTTATTTATTTTATATTAGACATGTAAAACCACGATACAACTGTGCAAATAGACTCAAAAAATGAGTCATGAAAATCATTGAAATTTTTTTGACAGATCATGAAACCTTGTTCAAATAAGATTTTTTCAATTGACAATATGTCAAATTGTCCATGTGACAATTGGTTTGTGCAAATGCATGGGCCAATCATTCTATTTATTGATGTTTCATTATCTATTGTGCTATGTAGCAAAACTGGTTCAAAATGTCCACATGTAGGATTTTGATTATGTAGAAAAATATTATATTGGTAGCCATGAATGTCTAAATTGAACCCTAGATATAATTTTCCATTTGTAAATAGCCAAATATTGATTGGAACTACCAATCAATTAACTAACCATTTGACACAAAATGCATCCCTCCATAAGATAATTATAGTTCAAGCACAAATAGAAGAAGGTGTAGACAATCACTCCAATTAGATTTCAAGATCATTAACATGATGAAGATATTGAAGGTATTCAGGAGCCAATTATGTATGCAATGAATGCAAAGCAACATCATGTCCATGAGAGACACAATTTTGAAAGTGGTTTACAATCTCATGTCGTATTTCAATTGAACTATAGCGAAAGTGAAGAAGAACAACAAATGAGTCAAATAAATAGTCAATAGGATAATAGAAGAAATGCTCTAATATATGTAGATTGAATCTAGATAACTTGTGTTCAATTTCTTGCCATTTTGATCCTTTCAACGCAGAACTATTTTTCATTCCCATAAAGTATATTGAGACAAACTAACAAATTGTCCAAATGTGACAATGAATTATAACATTAAGAGCATTGATTGCATTGAATTTCCAATCAACACATATGATAGTAGGAAATGTTTAGACCCTATATATTATGTAGTCTATATTGTCTTTGTGACTTTTTTCTCTTCCTGTTCTTTTTGTTGCACAATACTCTGAAAATGACTACCTAACACTGTGACAAACGAGTAATGAAATTTCCATAAGGAACCTTTCAGATTGCAACTTTTTTTTCAATTGAAACATAATTTAGAACTAAAGACATCTATGCAATTTAAAATAATAGAAAGCAAAGCATTATTATAATTTTAAAAAATTTCAAAACACAATATTTAATTTCCAAAATTGCGTAAAAAAATATTTGACAATTACTGTAAACTCATTTCAATTTGTATAAATCAAAGAGAACACAATTATTAGTTTCAAAAACAAATTACAATATATCTTTCTATTATAAAAAGTCTACTATAAGATAACAAGCATAAAACTACTTGAAACAACTACATATTCATTATGGGATTGGGTCCCC
Organism: Pinus tabuliformis; assembly: GCA_031772625.1. Taxonomy (NCBI): domain Eukaryota; kingdom Viridiplantae; phylum Streptophyta; class Pinopsida; order Pinales; family Pinaceae; genus Pinus; species Pinus tabuliformis. The sequence continues at coordinate 802,307,853 of CM062806.1, read as the reverse complement.
AGGGGCAGAATGGAATTAATTAGTCAGTTTTTGTAACAAATTTTGTAAAATATGTAAAGTCTCCACAAAATGTGGATGCATAGTGCGGAGTTAGATAGAGTCAAAGTGGCATTAGCCCATTATTTTCAGTTGCCTTTTTGATTCTCCCATGGTCCGCGGACCATGGTATGGTATAAAGAAAAATATAAATGGATGAGTCTTATCGAGTTTTAGGGGGAGGTTAAGCAAGTTTTGATAGAGATTTGGGTACAGAAAAGAGTCTTGAGTGAGAGCTAAGACATGAAAGCTTAGCTGCCTACGCTTAGGTAGAGAAGGGCATTCTCCTGTGACTGAGTGCGCAGGAGGATTGGGTAGAGTTTGCAACTAAGTGCACGGACCTCTGCAGCTGAGTGTGCAGGGTAGAGAGTTTGTAATCACTGGACTGAAGATAAATAAAGAAGACTTTTTGCATAATTACTATGTATTTCCATTACATTTGTTTATTTTATATTTTTTCGATTAATGACATGTTTTATGGAATAATGGTTGAATGCTAAGCGAATTTACTAAATTTATCTTAATAATGTATGACATGAATTTTTAGCCACTTCCGCGAAGTTACAGACTCTTTCTCTTATATTATCTGATGAATGAAGTATATCTAAGCGAAATCTGATCTAAGGTTGTTTGCTGATGTGTGAAAGTAGATAAACCATTTTTTTAGGGTCTGCAATTGTTGATTGCAAGCCTTCGCGAAGGTCTAAAATCCAATTAGCCTAGTTGTAGGAAAAGAGCCCTAGGATATTATCGATTTGCTCAGAAGAAAATCTAAGGAACTGAAAGACATCAAATTCATCTCTAGATGCAGAAACTTGGCTCTTTCATCTACTAATACTGCTTTGGGTGACACTGTAACCTGCACTACATAGGTTGTTCCCAAAAGGGCCAGCAGTGTAGGGTTTTGTTGGTTGGCACAACTAACTCTAGACCTGGGTCAAGACCCCCTAAGCCAACAAATGGGATATATTGAGAGAAAGATTCCTATTAACCTTCAAATTTGAAGACAGGTTTGAAATCATTGACAAAGCGCTTCAAGAAATTAAAGCGGTTATTTTCAAGGCGCCGATGGAACCTAAGGAGTGGACCCAACCTAAGTAGAACACCTAGCTGTGCCATGCATTGGGATGCTATAATGTGACCGTTGAAGAGGAAGAAGATGATCCAAGAAATATCAATATTCCAGAAATAGAAGGCCGACGTGTAGTAGAAGGGCTACAAGTAGAAAACCCAAACATCTCCGCACCTTTGAAAACAAGACAGGTGGACATTGGCATTGAGGCTGAACTAAAGTTCATGAAGATTGGGGATTATTGGGATGAAGCCACAGTAGAAAAAGTTCCTAAGTTACTTCGCGAGTACTAGGACCTTTTTCCCACAAAATTTTTAGATTGAAAGGGCATACTTGGAGATTTAGGTGTTATGCAGATCACATTGAAACCAGACGCAAAACCTATCAAGCAGAGGTCGTATCGCCTTAATCCAAAATATAAGGAGAAGGTTCACTTATAATTGGATAAAATACTGGATGCTGGCATTATATTAGCCGTTGAAGAGTCCGATTGGGTGAGCCCAATGGTCGTCCAAGAAAAGAAGCGAAAAGGTGAAAGAAGGATCTGCATAGATTTCTAGAAGTTGAATGACGCGTGTGTCCATGATCCATTTCCTACGCCATTCATGAATGATGTGTTAGACAATGTCGGAGGGCAGGAGGCCTATTCCTTTACTGATGGGTTTTAGGTATCTTCAAATCAAGATCGCACCAGAGGATAGAAGCAAAACAACCTTTGCGATAGAGTGGGGTTGTTTTTAGTACACTGTTATGCCTTTTGGGTTAAAGAACGCACCTGCAATATTTGCTCACGTAGTCATAACAGGGTTCAAGGAATTCATTCATAAGTTCCTCGAGGTATACTTTGATGATTAGATTGTGTTTGGATTAGTCAAACGCCATGTAGCAAGTTTGCGATTGATGTTGGATACATGTCAAAGACATTAGATTGCGTTGAATCTAAATAAATGTATATTATGTGTTCCTTTTGGGATCATGCTGGGTCATGTAGTTTGTAAGCAGGGATTGATGGTGGACCCTTCAAAGATCATTGTGATCGTGAACTTGGAAGCTCCCAGAAACGTTAAGAAGTTGCACGTGATGTTGGGACATCCAGGATACTATCGAAAATTCATTAAAACTTGTGCTCAAATTACTACGCCTATGGAAAAACTGCTAAAGAAGGATGTGACATTCTGTTGGGATAATGAATGTCAGTGCAACTTAGATGTGTTAAAAGAAGATATGGCGACTATGCGAATTTTGGTATTTCCTTATTGGAAGAAGGAGTTTCATGTACACGTGGATCATTCTTGTATTGCTAGGTGCAGTACTAACACAGGTAGGTGAAGGTGAATTGGACCATCTTATAGCCTTCGCAAGTAGGAAATTACTCAAGGTTGAAAAAAGATACTCAACAAAAGAGCACGAGGGATTGCCCATGGTCTATGTGCTACAAAGGTTCAGGCATTATCTGTTAAACCAACTCACAAAAATATAGAAAAGATATATAAACACCTTAGAAATAAGCCTCTTCGAGGGGGCAACCTACTTTACATCACACAAATGACAAGACCTCCTTTCTATGTATAGTAGTCTAAGGGGTCATAATATAATCAGAGCTGACATAACAATAATAATGTAAGGGCACAATAATAACAATAGTGGGCTTCTATGGGGCACAATAATAATAATATGGGCACTACATGGGCACAACAATATAATAAGGGGGTGGTACTAATAACAATAAGGGGTTACACTAGTAGTACAGGGACCTAACATGCCCCTCTCCTTCAAAAAGTGTTGTCCTCAATGCTTGAGTAGTTAGTGATGCTTTTGTATAAAATTCTTGTCCTCCCATGTGTAATGTTCAACGGGTAAGTTCTTCCACTTGCTGAGATACTCTGAAATTGATCGATTTCGTAGCTGTCAAGTTCTTGTTTCTGTGGCTACTCCAGGTACCAATATGATTTTTCCTTCCTCATCAAGTTCTTGAAATATTGTTTGAACTGGGATGTTCTACAACTTTTGAATGAGTGGACACAATTCTTCATCCTTCTTCCATTCATCCCTTGCTTCGTTTATCCAATCTGGTTGGATAATAGAAATAGCACAAAACAATGCTTCCACATCCTCATCCTTTCTTGAGAGTGCATCTATAACAACATTTTTCTTCCCTTTTTTGTAGTTGATTTCAAAGACATAGCCCAATATATTTGTGACCCATTTTTCTGTTCTTCTAAGGATAATCTTTGTTAGATAAAAAGTATTTAAGACTATCCATTTTTCATGATCCATTTTACCTTAAAGTGTCTTCCCATTAGGTAAGGTCACCATTTCTTAAGTGCATGTAATACTGCCAACATTTCCTTCCCAAAATAGCTTTCTTGAGATATAGCCGTAAAAATATCCAATTGCCTACATCAAAACTTCTTTCACTGTGATGTTGATATGCCTGTTGTTTCATTCAATTCTACACCAAAGTGGCGTTATCCTTTAAAAGCTAGAGAACTTGTTGTTGATGCTCGATGTGATATTTCCCTGCTTGAATCTTTTTCTTCTTGATATGTCCTTCTAGCTTGAGAGTTTGAGGAGTGGTAATTTCTTCCAATGCATTACAAGATATGGTCAGATTCATTTCTTGATGCTCGATGCGATATTTCACTTCTTGAACATTTTTCTTCTTGATATATCCTTCTATCTTCATAGTTTGAGGAGTGGTAATTCCGGCCAATGCATTACAAGATATGATCGAATTCATTTCTTCTTTCTCAATGTGATCTTTCACTTCTTGAACCTTTTTCTTCTTGATATGTCCTTCTATCTTGAGAGTTTGAGGAGTGGTAATTATTTCCAATTCTTTACAAGATATGGTTGGATTCATTTCTTCTTTCTCTGGGGTTGGTTCCTGGTGTATATCCTCTTCTTCACAATCAATGTAAAATAATTTCTTCTCAGCACACTTATGACCTTTAATGTATTTGTTATCACAATTGTAACAAAGCCCTTTTGCTCTTTTTTCTTTCAATTGTTGTGGTTTCAACATTGTAGGTTTTGGAAGGCTAGGAGAAACAACACTTCCATATTTATAGTTGTGAGGGGTGGACTTCCTTGTTTCCATAGTTTTTCTTTCCACTTTTCTTTCCAACCTGAATGCATTCTCTAATGAATCAAGGTCCCAAAGACGAACCTCATTTTGAATGTTATTGTTTAAAGTCCCTATGGAGACATCAATTCTTTGCTTCTCTGGAATATCATTTTCCCTTATATTCATTTTTTGAAAGTTATCAATGTGCTCTGCCATTGAACACTTTTGTTTGAGATTTATCAATTGGTTAAAGAATGTGTTTCTCTTTGTATCCTCATAATGTGCTATCATTTCCTCCGTGAAAATTGACCACGTAACAAGTGGTTTATGAGAACAAAACCTTTTATACCATAAAAATTGATTTGGTTCTAAATAATTAGATGCAATACATACCTTCTGTAATAGTGGTACACCATGTAGATCAAAATATTTCTCCATCTGTAGTATCCAATTTACCAGATCCTTGCCATCAAACTTCCTCATCTCGCTTTTTCTTGATTTTAGGAGCTCAATCTTGAAATGACTGCAACTTTGTAATATCATATCTTCCAGTTCTGAAATCGTGACTTGTAGTAGCCCTCTGCATCCTCCTTCCAATGCCACCAATCTGATAGAAATTGGATTCTCCAAGAAAGAGTTATGCACAATCTCCCAAGATGACCTAATTATATATCTTTTCAGAAGAGCGAACTTGTATGAAGTGCCACATGTCACTATTTTGACCTTCAGATCTGAAAAATATACACTGACAACTACAATCCGCCCTCTTCCTGTAACTTCTTACAAAATTTCAATATTATTCTTAGAGAGATAGTTATGACGATTTTTCCCAGGTCACCTATTTAGGATGTAATTCGGGCGTCTTCCAAAATCCTAACTTACTCAGATCATATATCTACAAATACAGCGAGACAAGATCTGAAATTCAGACCTGAGGTTCAAATCAATTTCTTCTCAATGGGTTTTTTTTTGGCTTCTGAAACTTCGTATCAACAAAGTTATAGCAAAAATTCCACGATGACCTGTTTTAGATGAAAATATGGAGCTTGAAAAAACCCGAAATTTCTCAGATCATATCTTCGAAAGTATAGTGAAACTAGATCTGAAATTTAGTTTCGAGATTTGGCATAATTTCACCTCAAATGGGTTTTTTTTTTTATCTTCTGAAACATTGCAGAAAAAAAGTTATTGCGACAATGCCATGATGACCTATTTGGAGCAGTGAAACCCTAGAATCCAAAGCTCTAATACCAAATGTTATGAAACCAGCTCACAAAAATATAGAAAAGATATATAAATGGCTTAGAAATAAGCCTCTTCGAGGGGGCAACCTCCTTTCCATTACACAAATGAACAATTCTTCGATGATACAAATGACAAGACCTCATTTCTATATATAGTAGTCTAAGGGGTCATAATATAATCAGAGCCGACATAACAATAATAATGTAATGGCACAATAATAACAATAGTGGGCTTCTATGGGGAACAATAATAACAACATGGGCACTACATGGGCACAACAATATAATAAGGGGGTGCTACTAATAACAATAAGGGGTTACAGTAGTAGTATAGGGACCTAACATTATCTGTTAGGATGAAGTTTCAAGATGTATACAAATCATTATGTCTTAAAGTACCTGATCAACAAGCCTTTGTTGGGGGGGCGGGAATATTTAGATGGCTGCTATTATTTTAGGAGTATGATTTTTAAGTGATTGTGAAGCTGGGGAGGTTGAATTCTAGACCTGACCATCTATCAAGAATCGAAATAGGCGAAGAACCCAGTAATTTGGAGGAAGCGTTTCTAGATGCACAACTCTTTGTGATGCACGTAGATGGTGACCACTTGGCAAACATCATTCAATTCTTAACTACAGGGATGGCGCCTAAAGGATATACCAATCAGCAGAAGAAATAATTGGTTGTTCATGCAACTAATTTTTCAGTCATTGTGGGACATTTGTTCAAGATGGGGGTGGATGAAATACCGCAGAGATACGTGTTGGACTTCGAGCGTGATAGAATTCTAGCTAAAGCTCATGGGGGAGATGTGGGAGGCCATTATGTAGGAATAGAAACCGTGTAGAAGATTTTTCACTCAGGATTGTGGTGGCCAACATTGCGTAAAGACTCTAAAGCATACTGTAAGGCATGCGATGCATGTCAAAGGACTAGAAGACCATCAAGAAGGGACGAATTACTACTACATCCTCAAGTATCATTACAAGTATTTGAGAAATGGGCGATCGACTTCATTGGGCCAATTCAACCTCCTAGAAAGAAAACAGGCACGCACTACATTATCACTATGACAGAGTATTTGACCCGATGGGTGGAGGCCTAGCTGGTTAAGGATTTTATGGGAGCAAGGAAAACAAAGTTCTTGTTTGAGTATGTTTTAACACGATTTGGATGCCCGAAAGTTTTAATGAGTGATAGAGGGATGAACTTTCTGAATGAAATGATCAATGCACTGACAAACGAATTCCAGGTCTACCATAGAAAAAACACACCATATCACCCGTAGTCAAATGGAACTATCGAAGATTTTAAAAAGATTTTGGAGAATGCATTGAAAAATGTATGTAATGCACAACAGAATGATTGGGATGTGCGTGTACCTGTAGTTTTATGGGCCTATAGAATAACCTATAAGAAGCTGACCGGCCAAACATCGTTTAGATTGATCTAAGGCGTCGAAGTAGTGATGCCGATGGAATACATTGTGCCTAGTCTACACATAACAACTTTGACGGGTATGGCGGATTGCGAGGTCTCGGAGGAATGGATTGCACAGCTAATGGAGCTCGAGGAAGATTGATTTCTTGCAAGATTCCACTGACAAGTACAGAAGGAACGAGAAAAAGCATGGCATGATCGCCATATCAAGCTTCACACTTTCAAGGTAAATGATTTGGTGTTTTTATATGATAGCAAGTTCACTAAATTTCTAGGTAAATTCCAAATGCACTGGATAGGACCATATATTGTCAAGGAAATTATAGATGGTGGCACAGTTCAACTTGCGAAGCTGAATGGAGAACCTTATCCGAGAAGAGTAAATGGGAGTGGGTTGAAGTTGTGTACGGGGGATCCTGTGCAATGATTATATGGCAGTAGGACAATCTTAGTCTTTCAGGCAGTTGCAAGGGAGCGCAGGACTATAAAATATACTACCCAGTTTGGAGGACAAGATAGCAACCCCGCTACACAAGGAGTGACAAGGATGCCACAAATGAAGTTACGCTCAGGAAGCTATAGCATGGGGGAAGGTACTGTGCAACCCAACAGGAAAATGACCGTTGGAGTTACTATTCATGATTTAAAGGCCACAAAGCGGTTAAGAGGAGCGAGGTGGTAGTAATTAAAGCGTAAATCTTTGAAGATCTACCACCAAAACAACATTTATCATCCAAATGGGGGTGGGGGGGAATAGTCAGATTTGAATTCAAATCCCCTATAAATTATGCGTTCCAGTCTAGCAGAAAAAACTTTGCATTCTAAGAATTGCTGGAGCCTTTTGATGTCTGACGCATATGAGCCAAGCATTTTGGGAAGAAATTTTGTCACTCACGAACTGTTCTCCAGCAATCCGAGAGTTATTTATAGAAATAATGACTTCCACTTACCCTGGCGAAGCCCTGAGTTTAGATGCAGTGGTATATGATGTGCCAAGTCCCGAAGTATCTAGTATGGAGACTACGCCTGTTGTGCTTATGGCGCCAAGGTTGCTCAAGCCAAAACAAACTGTGAAAAAAGAAAAGAAACCTACTATGAAAGAAAAGAAACCAGCCACAAAGGAAAAATAAAAGAATTCGGTGCCAGTGAAAATTTCACCATGGAAGCATACCAAGACATAAGCGAAGCAGAAAAAGGATAAGAAGCCAGAAAAAGTAGTGGACCTAGAAGAGGAAGAATTCCAGAGTATTGAGGATGTTGATGCCGAAGGGGTGGAGCCTATGACGAGTCTGCCTAAATATATCCCTCCACGGAAGGGAAAAACTAAAGTCACGAAGGATCCCGATACAAGGAAATTTTCAGTTTCAACCCCTTTGCTTCCTGAGCAGGTCGTGTTCGAGGGTCCTAGGCTGGCACACATGCCATTGCTTAAAATGGAATATTGGGACCTCGCGGACCATACAAAGTTTTCGCACTTGGCAACTCATAAGCATATGATGAAAATCTACTATGATGACATGGGGGTTACAATTTTGGAGCCCATGAAGTGGGTATGCGGCGTTGAGTAGTCAGGGTTGCTCAATCTGCTGTTATTGCTGCATTATCATCACTCCCCCATTAGTACGATATATGTGCGCCAGTACCTCACGCTAGTGCATGATGGGTGCCTATGGCTAGGAGAGCCTATCCCCATCACCAACATGTGTATCCACAAGATCACAAAGTTACTTTACAAAGGGGAAAACCCTACCAAACAGTTTGGTGGAAAAATCAGAGAAAAAGAATTGGTAGATAAGATGAAGAAGGAGTTTGGTCTGATCAAAAAGTCGAGAGGGTACTATATCACGTCCCGATAGTACATTTGGCTGCCCAGATTTTAGCAAGCAAAGCAATCAGAAAATGTGACGCGGATGAAGTTCTGACACCGGTCATATTGCTCGCATATCATTGCACGAAGGGGGTACAGTACAACTGGGCCAAGTATCTATGTTAGGAGTTCCTCGTGAACTACCAAGAGGCCCAGGAGGAGAGTAGGTCATTTCATTATGCCTGGCTTTTGTTGTCAATTGTTTTGGTTGCTTGGAGGTTACTGGAGGATAGCCAGTTTCCTCCACACAAAGAAGAATTTCCCAAGGCAGCACAATTTTCCTCATTGTGGGCCTCAAAAGATCCAGAGCATGCTAATGAAACAAATATATTTTTGGTTTTGATGGATATGGACATGCATATGGTGGTTAACTGGTGGCCAAGGTTGTCTCCCACCTTGTACGTGCAGTTATCGTCCTATGCATAATTCAAAGCTGATTTTCATAGGGTCTCGATCAAAGTGCGCAAAGACCTTGAGCAGAAATGGCACCCGTTGCCTTATATGGTGATGGATACAGATATCTAGGAATTTGTGGGGCTTTGGCTGTAGGAATGGTGCATGCCTATGGATTTAGATGTCAAAACAAGCACAGATGCCGAAAGCTCTGTTATGTAGAAGTGGAAGGACGTTGCTCTGAAAGTTGTGGACACATTGGCATAGCAAAAGAAGAAGGAGACTACTAAGTCAAGTGTAGAGAAAGCCTGTATGGAGGAGGAACATGCTTCCAAAGTGTAGATAGAAAGAGAACAAAAGGATGATGAGGAGAGTGAGAAGTCTGCTTCTCACCACACTGACGAGCAAGAGATGTCAGAGCAGGGAGGAGGTGGCAGTGAGGAGAAAACCACTCCTTTCATCGTGAAGTGGCATGCGTAGGTGCAGAAAGGTGGGCAACGAAAGAAACAGAAGTATGATAAGAAGATACATGTTGATCCCATGGTGCTGAGAGAGGGCGATCCCGATGAGATTGGTGACAAAATTCAAGACACGACGACAGAAGTGTTGCAAAAATTTGAGTAGCGATACATGCAGATGTTGGGGAGCATCGAGAAGGATCTACGCGAGCTACAGATCTAAGAGAACATAATTCAAGTGGATGTTGGCAAGGAAAGTGACGCGCAAGAAAGCTTGACACATGGAAGGAGTATAGTGTCAAATATTGAATGACCTAAGGATCTTAGAGTCTTTCCTTTACCTGAAGGGTCAGTCCATGTGGAATCTAATGAGGATCGCATAGTGCTCAACACAATAAATAATATGGCACTAAAACTCGCCACGCTGCCACTTCATACCCTTCATAAGTTGCATCAAGGAGTGTTTGACAAATTGAAGATTAGGGACAAGCACGCACTCACTGTCACCAATGAGTTTAGAGTCATCAATGAGCAACTTTTCGTAGAAAAGACGCAGGCACTAAAGGAACAAGAGGAACAGTGGATACAACACAAGAATTTGGTCACAGTAATTGAAAAAGCCTATAAGTCCATCCTTGAGCTAGATATATTAGAACATGCAAAGGCTTCAGCCAAGGTGAGGAAATTGGTTGATGCAGTGCGCACGTCAAAGGCTAAGGTCAAGAAGGTGACTTTTGAACTTCGGATGAAAATAGTGGAGCTGCAGTTGAATTTGCAGCTGACCACACTACCAGAGGTTTGGGAACAAAGAGAAGCAACTATCAAAGCATCCATGGCTCAACGAGATGTCATAGTTCATGGTTGCGATCAACTTTTCACTCAGGTAATAGGCCTATGGGATACACTACAGGAGGATCCTACACTGCAACAGTTAACCACAAAAATCAGGGAAGTGCAGTAGCAATATGACGAGATCAACACAACAGTGCGGACATAGGCACCGGTCCACCATTTTGCATGCTTGCAGGAAGGCAAGGAAAAATTGGCACAGATCCAGGAATTACAGAAGAAGCAGTCCTTGCTCAGAACCCAGCTTGAGCCTTGAACTGAGGAAGCTTGCCAGTTTTCACAGAACCTTCATGAGAAGCTGAAGGCTATGCAACAAACACAGAGGACTATGCAGCTAGTAATAGAGGGGCCAACCACAGAGAAACTGGTCTAGGACGTGCAACAAGTAGTAGAACAGAGTACCACAGAGCTACAAGCATTGACCAAGGAATTCAATGAACTCTACTAGAAGGTATAACAACCAACTGAGTGACTCGAGGGCGAGTCACGATCTTTGTGTTGGGGTCCTATTGGGATGGGGTCCCCACGGGAAGAATGGAATTAATTAGTCATTTTTTGTAACAAATTTTGTAAAATATGTAAAGTCTCTGCAAAATGTGGATGTGTAGCATCCAGTTAGATAGAGTCAAAGGGGCTTTAGCCCCTTGTTTTTGGTTAGCTTTTGGATTCTCCCATGGTCTACGGACCATGGTATTGTATAAAGAAATAGTATAAATGGATGAGTCTTAGGGGGATGTTAAGCAAGTTTTGATAGAGATTTGGGTACGGAAAAGAGTCTTAAGCGAGAGCTAAGGCATGAAGGCTCAGATTCCTATGCTTAGGTAGAGAAGGGAAGGCTCCTATAGTTGAGTGTGCAGGAGGCCTGGGTAGAGTTCACAGTTGAGTGTGTGGTCCCCTACAGCTGAGTGCGTAGAGTAGAGAGTCTGTAATCAGTGAACTGAAGATCAATAAAGAATACTTTTTGTAGAATTAATGTGTATGTCCATTGCATTTGTTTATGTTATATGTTGTCATTTAATGACATGTTTTATGGAGTAATGGTTGAATGGTAAGCGATTTTACTAAATCTGTCTTAATAATGTATGACATGAATTTTTAGCCTCTTCTGCAAAGTTACAGACTATTTCTCTTATGTTATGTGATTAATGAAGTAGATCTAAGCAAAATCTTATCTAAGGTTTGTTGTTGATGTGCGAAAGTAGATAAACCATTTGTTTAGGGTTCGCAATTACTGATCGCAGGCCTTCGTGAAGGTCTAAAAGCTGGTTAACCTAGTTGCAGGGAAAGAGCCCTAAGAGATTGTTGATCTACGCGGAAGCATATCTAAGGAACTGAAAGACATCACATTCGTCTCTGGATGCAGAAACTTGGTTCTTACATCCCCCAATACTGCTTCAAGTGAGACTGCAACCTATGCTACACAGGTTGCTGTTGAAAGGGCCAGCAATGTAGGGTTTTGTTGGTTGGCGCAACTAACTCTAAACCTGGGTCAGGACCCCCTAAGCCAACAATTCATAAGCCTATTGAAATAATAAAGATATCCAAACACTTGTTACTATAAAGCTATCAATTGCACCATGTCTAAGTTACTAAGTTATCATTGAATTACAAAGACATTATGCTAAGAAATAAAATGTAAAGTATTTAGCTTCCTAGCACAATGCAATATTTGTTTTTTAAAATTTGGTGCAAATGGATATAACTCCAATTGTTTAAGCACACCTATTTCCAACACATGAACATTGTAGTTTTTTTTTTACATATCCACATCATAGCAGCTAGACAAAGTCCCAAATCTAATGTGTACATATGCAAGAACAAAACCTAGGCATAATTGGTAGACAAAAAAACAATGCACGGAGTTAATGGGAAAACTGAAAACTGGAAAAAATAATGATTGATATTTCTATGTAGCAAGAAGAACCAAAGAAAAAGTGTAAGACAATAAAATTAATTACATCCATTCTATATACTTTGTGTTCATACATAGTCTATACATGGTTCAAAAGTATTTGTGATCAAACACTGATAATTGAGAAATTGACATATCTAGAATGAGACTACACGAGAATCACCAACAATGTATGGAAGGCACAACAATATTAAAAGCACCATAACCATGGATCTATGCAAGCTATGCACAAAGACAAATTAACAATGCATTCAATGCTACCGGAGTAAACACACACACACACACACACACACACATATATCTTTTGCAAGTAACAATGACCAAAAATGGGAAATGTGATTTTGTATCATATTGTTTACTAGTGATTGAAAGAATTACCTATTATGTCATAAGAAATAAAAAATATTATAGTGACACATGACTAAAAAAATCACAAATAAAAAATCATTACTCAATTGTAAATATAGCACTATAACTACATTAAATTGCAAACCAAGGTCGACAGGCTAAATTTGTATCATATTTTTTGCTAGGCATTGAAAGAATTATCTATTATGCCATATATAACAAATAACATTCTACCCACATATCACTAGAGTAATTGGAAATAAAAACCATCGCTCAATATGAATCATAGTTCTATAACTACAATAAATTGCACATGTACTTTAGTAGATGTGTCAATTTGAGAAAAACATATTGCACCAAAATTTTCTAGGAATGCAATAATTTAAGCTTCCAAAACCACTCATCTTGGAATATAGATTCCAAGTAGATAGGCACTTATGAGATTTAATATCTCTTGATTTTAGCATTACAATATGGAAAAATCCTTTCTCATTTGAGACATAGTTTATCAACAAATTTAACATTTTATTCACACAAAAAAAAAAAATGTTGCATCCTGGCCTTTGACAGTCATCCACTATTCTCTGGATTTGGAAAAAGATATTGCATGCAACAATAGAAACATTTTCACCAATTAAAACTGCAACTAATCCACCTGCCACATATATTGCATTCAAACCGCTCATTGTTTTTTCTAGTATATGATTTATTTGTAGAATGCAATTTCTAATTAGTAGTTTCCTCCTCTTTTTTAAGTTGTTGCAATGACTTTGACAATTCCACGACTACACGTTCCATTACTCAACACCATTCACAATTGCATAGCGCTTTTCTATAATAGATTCCACCCAAACTAGAAGACATCACTTGAATCCAATATATCATCAAATCAAATAATGATTCTACAATATAGATAATACTACACTTTAAACACATGTTAGCATCAACTACAATAAACAATATTACGAATAAGTGCTGAAAAAACTAATTTCACTAGTTAAAGATGTTCAATTGTAAGAAGATTAGACATTATACTTCAAATCATTCCAAATGTCAATTTGCCAAACAAAACTATCTAAAAGCATTTGGAAACCCTTATAATTGCATTTAAGTATTTAGACATTAAATACTATTAACCACCATAATTTCAAATAACAATGGTTGTAACGTTCTTTAATGCATTCTAGTTCCCATTTGTCTTTTTATTGCTTTCCAATGTTTTGAAAAGAAAAAAAAACAAAACAACACATAGTTTCTACATAAAACATTAATAATTCCATAACTCAAAAATTCTTTAAAAGTTTAACTTTCAATCTAGCCATAAATAATGTGCAATTTAATCCCAAATTAATGCATAACAATAAAGTTCATTTAAAATTTCTAAAAAAAATGTCAACTTTTAGATATTGCCCTGTGTAGATAAAAGTTTTTAGCACTTTAAAACTTAGAGCAAATTCAAAATTGCATAAATGTCTAGAACATCCTAAGAATCACAATCCCATACCTATAAAATTAAAAGTAGAGTGAAATATTTCTAAGCTAATATGAAAATTACTTTATCGAATCCTAAAAATATATATTTCAAAGGTCCATTACAAACATAATGAAAGAATTAAGCAAATGCATGATCTATATACATAAAACACTTAGGTAAAATAATTTGTATTAGGAATTTGTATCCATGATTCTATACTTTTTGGTTCAAATCAATCTCTATCTTTTCTTTTCTTTTTTCCAATAACATATGTTCATTAAATACCAAACAATGCATCATGATTCACAAAAATCACTAACGAAAATAATAACATGTTTCTAGCTATACATCACTAAATAATAATAATTATAATACAAGACAATTCTAGCTTAAGAATACTAGTTACATAAGGAATTGTAACATCCATGGAATTTTAAAATAAGCAAATACAAAACAACGTAATATAATAACTTATACTCTATTTAATTATATATAAAAACAATAAAATTTGATAATAAAGCATTTTGTAAATAGGTGGCTGCTACATCCATAGGAAAATCCAAGCAAATCAACACGTAGGGATCTACTTGCCGGCCAAACAAGTATGACCTAACCCCAAGGGTGTCGAGGAGATTTGACCCCATGACTTCCCAACAAGCAAGGTATTTAGAAATGGGAACTCAACCAACTGAGATAACCCTTGGGGTATATATATATATATATATATATATTTAATAAATTTTAAATTTAATTAATTAAATGATATTCCAAATACTTAATTTACAAAACATATGAATAAAATTAAATTAAATTTGAAATAAAATTTAAATTCACATTGACATCACTTTAAACAAAGTCCCTTCTACTTCTTTTTTTTCTTTTTTCTTTTTTCAGTGTAGTTCACGGATACCCATGGTCACTGGGTAGGTGCTACGTTCACAGTAAGAACTAGGTAAAATCCCTTCTACTTTTATAAAGGTTAGTCAAAATAATCAAAACACTCACTGAAACTTCAATTCATTTTACAATCATCCACAATTTAAGTAAAACTAGTAAAACTTAACAATTTAGACACTTGCCACAATTAAAATAATTAGGACCCAAAAAGTGAAAGGAAAAAAAAAAAGCAAACAAAGAAAAACATGCTGAACTAACAGAGTAAAAAAAGATCTTCATATAAAATGTATTATAAAATTGTAATTTAAATAAATAATTTTCAAATTTAAAACAAAATTGATTTAGCATGCTTCCATGTAGTATTGTAAATGTAGCCAATTTGGTTGGGGACTATCAATAGTCAGAAGTGCCCATAAAGACCATTCAATCAACAAATCTGACTTTTGACCTCATACCCAAACTCGTCTTTCGACTTGCTTTCAGTTGGGACCACAAAAAAATATGTACATATAGTTGCGCATGTTTACAAGGATGCCAATTAGTCATGAAATGTCATAGCACCATCGAAAATACAATGTCAACCTCCGATCTCATAGCCATCCTGACCACCGACTTTCTTCTAGCAGGGCCCACAAAAGAAACATATATGTATAATTGGCCTCTTTATAACTCATTCTTTTGTTTTTATGGATATTACATATTATTTTATAATATTAATTCAGAATAATTTATTTTGTTATTAATAAAAATAAATTGAATAAATTATACTTATAAGATAAAATGTTTAAAAGATAGAAACTTGTTATCCAATTATTTAAAGAAAAAAATGAAGTATTGAAGTTGGATCCAAATAGGATGAGGAGTGTCAATACTCGGGAGTGTCTACAGACACCATTCAAACAACAATGCCAACCATCGATCTCATATTCAGGACTGACCCCAAACTTGATTTTAGCAAGAGCTACACAAGAAATATGTGTGTATAGTTATGTGTAAACTCACAGTTAATTCGACCTCCAAATTTCCTCTACAAAGGCCCACAAAATAAACATACGTGTCTATAATTTTTTATTTTATTTTCTCACATAACATAATATTTAGTAAATGTAATTTAAAATACTTTATTATTTTGTCAATAAATAAATAAATTCAACAAATCATTTGTATAAGACTTCTAAGATTTAATTTATAACATATTAACTCATCATAAACTTTATCATAGACCTAATTTAATTCGTTTATAAGAAATAATTATAATAACATCAATGAACCTAGATTCTGAGCCGAATTGGTTGGGGAATGTCTTTAGTCACGATTGTCTAGAGAGACCCTTCAAATGAAAATTCCAACCTCCGATCTCATAGTGGGGGCCGACCTCCAACTTACTTTTAGCAGGGGGCACAAAATAAATATGGGTATAGGTACGCGTGCTTACAACAACCACCTCCGACCTCATAGTCATCTCGACCTCTGACTTGCTTCTACGAAGTCCTACAAAACAAACATAGGTGTATATAATTTATTATTTTATTTTTTCAAATAAAATATTATTTAATAAATGTGATTTAAAATATCTTATTCTTTTATCAAAAAACAAATAAATTCAAAGAAATAATTTATAAGACATTTAAGATTTAATTTATAACATATCAACTCATGGTAAAATTTATCATAGACCTCATTTAAGTCATTAAAAACAAATAATAATAATAACGAAAATGAACCTAGATTCTTAGCGACATTGGTCGGGGAGTATCAGTGGTCGGGACGACAATGATGACCTCCGATCTCATAGTTAGGGCCAACCTCTCACTTGCTTTCAGTAGAAGCAACAAAATAAATATATGTGTATAGTTATGTGAGTTTACAATAACCACCTCTGAACTCATACTCAAGCTGACTTCCGACTTGCTTCTACAAATGCCCCCAAAACAAAAATATGTGTCTATAATTTATTATTTTGTTTTTTCATATAACATATTATTTAATAAATGTAATTTAAAATACCTTATTCTTTTAGCAACAAAGAAATAAATAAATAAATTATTTTTATAGGACATCTATTTAAAGAAATTTTACAAAAAGATTATTATTCTTTCTATCTAATAGTCTAAGATAAAAAATACAAAAACTACATACAAATTAAAACAAAACTAGGATTAAAATTCTTAAAATATACAAACCTGTCAACCCTAATCTAACTTAAATGCAAATTGCAATTTAAACACAACAAAAACCCTAGCCTTTGCCAAGATGACTCGCAACTCAAACTTTTCCTTATGATTCTTCTCCAAACAGACGTCAACTGCCCAACCACGAAGTCGGTCCTGACCTCAACTACGAGTTTTCTTCAACTCCAAACAAACCGAAAAAATTGAAATGGAAATAGATGCCCCTATTCTAAATTTGTTTTTCTATTAAACGTGCACTCACAACCGTGGCTCAAACATGTTCCTATATGCATAAAATTTATGAAGAACGTACATTACAACATCCCACCCTTGGAAACTGAGAATACTGGTAAAATTTGCCTCAAAATTTCTCCAATACTTGAAACTTGAATTTTACAGTCGATTCTTTTATGTTTTTGTTTTTCTAGTTGACAACTATCTGAGACTATGATCTCTCGTTGCTTAAAGTATACCATTTATACCAATAAATTTAGTATTTAAAAAAATAAATTTGTAAAACCTATCTTCCCTATGAAAATTGAATGAATGTAAAAGGCATATAAAAACTCACATACACAAGTATGCTAAAATGAAAACATGAGTCAATTTCCGACACCAATATGCATCGTGCCCGACTAAGCTTGGATTTATTTTCTTCTCGAGCTAGTTGTTTATGTCAATAGAAATTTGACCCCCCGACTATCTAAAACAACACGATGTGAATTCAGAGCCACCACCTTCCTCACAAGCCTTCTGAAAATGCATAGATGCCTATGTTCTCGACTTCACAAGTTTCAGAGTAAATTCTGGGAAATGTTCGTCATAAGCGCTACAGAAAATCATGGAATCAGATTCGACAGATAATTTAAGACTAGAACATATGGAATCAGGGTCGGCACCTTTTCCATAGGACTTCCACAAATGAAAAGATAGGCTGACCTCTGACCTAACTTTGTTTAGTCAATACTGGTTTATTCCTACAGCATTGCATCAAAACCATCGAAACTTGAGCCCACAATGTATTTAACACTTATGACCCAATAAATTATAGTTTGTTGACAAAGAGAACTTAAAAAATTACTAGATTTCCTCCACTAGAATCTAGCAATCGTCTTACTCGAACAACTCTTATGCCCTAAATTCTAAAGCCCCACCTTCAAATTTTGTGAAACCATGAACCATTAGAACTCCAAATTATACACCACGCCCATTAAACCAAAAAATAATGTTCATACATTTACCTGTCAAATTGTTGTGGAGGAGGTTGGAAAAGTTGTGTCCTACCACATAGCTGAACAAATTTAGCATTCCACGCAAAAGTCTTATTGCACACACCCACCGAAGTAAAAAAAAACTCACTTGGTAACAAGGAAAACTTGACATCGAGAAGTAAAGCTGCATACAAATTAGGCACATAAATAGGAAATCTAGCCTTAATGAACACCACAAAACCAAGAAAAAAATAAAACAAACACTTTGAACAACAAAAATAGCTAAATCCACTTCTCAATGATCCATCAACCATAATAATAAATACTCCACCAACACTCTTAAAACGAAATTAACACCACCAGAGCTGAAAGTAGCCCAAGTTAACTCCCATTTGTACGAAGGATCACCTTTCCTTGTACCTAAACTGTTAAATCTGATCTACTATGCATGGGAGGATGACATCAACCTTTCAATTCTAGAGCTAGGGATGCGGCAACGCATTGAAGTCACGAAAAAATTTCAACCAAAAACCTAATGTTAACTATGGAGATTTAAAAAATTGTGCTAGTACGGACAAACTAATAGCTTCGAATTGATCATAGATGTCATTGCATAATTAGTAATATAATAATAAAATTAATAATAATAATAATTAATGATGTACATATATTAAATATGAAACCATCCACACACACACACACGCACACACACACACATATATATATATAAAGCATAGTATGAATGGGTGAAAGCCCCTGGGCTTATACCCCCGCGGTCGAGACGGTCAGCTTGCCGCCTCCCCACCCAGGTTCTATTCCCCTCATTGTATGATTTCGGCTGCTCCTGCAGCATAATGTTGATGATACTTGCTCTGCTGCAGCATATATTTGTACTATCTCAAAAAATGTGCCTGATGTGACTCACAGTTGTATATAATGTAAATATTGTACTCTGGGCCTAATATAAACTTGTAAAGAGGAATAGCCCCCATTAATTAAATAGTATGAATGGGTGAAAATGCGAAATTGGGAAACACTTTTTGGTATGTGGAGCTAATTTTGGCAATGTTTAGAAAACTCTCAGGTTAGAAAAAAAGTGAAACTATTTTCTTAGCCAAGAGCTTTTAACTCTTTCTACCAAGAGTTTAATAGAGTTAGTCCTGATTTTGCAATCTCTTGACTGAGATTTCAAAAGGTTTTCAGCTGAGATTTTGAGAAAAAAATTGTCATAAACAAACTCTCAGCCGAAAGTTTAGATTCTAACTAAATCTCTTGGCTGAGAGTTGCAGACTCTAATATTTTCTCTTAGACAAAAGTTCACCTAGAAATAATTTCTCGAGTAAAAACTCTCGGTCGAGTGTTCAATTTCTATTTGAAATCTCTCGGACGAGAGTTAAAATTCTATTTAAAACTCTTGGCGGAGAGTTTAGATTATATTTAAAACTTTTGACCGAAAGGTGAAAAGGTATAAAATAGAAAAAAGCGTGGTGTTGGAAGCCATTTCTTCCGTCGCCCACAAATCTCTTACCGCCGTCCCTTCCTCTTATGGTGGAGGGTTCAATGGTGGGTGGGATCCTTCCCAATCCCATTCAAATAATGCTTGCACAGTTGGAGTAGTGGAAAGGCTTCTGTCAATAATGGAGGTGAAATAGGTAAGCATTGACAGAGGTTGCCATTATAGGTGTTTTAACTATTTAGTCTCAGGATTTTTAGTTTCAATGGGTGTTGTTAATATTTCGTGGGCGGTTTAACTATTTGGTGCTGGGATTTTTTTATTTCGGTGAATGACTTGCAAATCGATATCAAGTAAGGATATTTACTGAATACACAATGTTTCCATATGGTCTCCTAACCGTTAAATCTTGTGCTTTATTTTGTCTTTAATTCAATCATTTGCTCCTAAATTTTTTTTTGATGTAATTTTATCTCTTTCCTTTGAAACAATGATGTATATTGATGTAGGGAAAATTAAAAATTCCCTGCAAATACACCTTTCTAAATAAAGTCACACATCTGTTTGTGGATTGTGCCTTTCATTTACCTATCATCATAGTCCTAACAACAAATTTTAGTTGCTCACCAATTCGATCCCAAGACAAGGATTTATTTGAGGTTACATTCAACCAATTATGGACTTTATCACACACTCTTTAATTTCGCCTCTAGTTAAATTGACAGAAAATTCAACATGATCCTAAGCTAGAATAAACATTACAGACTCGTCCTATGGTTCCAATTGCAATTGGATCAAAATCAAACTGTGAACATTGTTAGTGCATTAAGGGATTGACCAAAACTCTTCAATGATCATGTTGAGGTATTCTCCCTTAGAAAAGTACTTCTATTATGCAATCTTGCACATTTTCAGTTTCATAAATTAGTGTCATGATTCGTTTTACACGATCCAAAGAGAAAAAAATTCTTGCCTTCATCACATCTAATAGGAAATCCATTCAATATAGTAGCTCAAATAAAGTGTAATCTCTCATCAATGGGTTATATCAATGACTTCTACCATCTACTATGTAAATACATATGTAATTTTCTTTTTCGGGATTCGTTTGATTCATCTTCCAAATTCATTTCTATAGAAAATATTAAACGAAGCCCTTCATGGCTTTCCTTTTCGAAAATGGCGCCACTTCACCACTTTGATGAGCCGCTCAACACATATCATATATTTCCACAAACATTTGGTCAAGGAATATTTCTCAACGACATATGTCAACACTTAAAACCATGAGCTTTTTACATAGTTCACTAAGGAAATCTTCACTTTCATTAATAGTTATTGGTTATTGAACTAATACAAGCCAACAAGCCTCTATACCTCCAACCTTAAAATATATCTTCCAATGGTTTTGTTAAACCTTGTTTGGATTATTGACTTGATAAACATCTAAGGTGGTTATTAATATGGTATATGATTCAAAGGATTTTCGTTTTCCATATCTTAACAATTTCAAGTGGATTTAAGCTACAAGAATACATGAACCAAGAGTTCATTCGAAACAGGGGCTAACTTCATTTTTCTTGGTTCTCTATGATTCACTATCAACACATTCTACAGTCTAATGGATCTACACTCATAAATTATTGACTATGATTTCCAAACATAGCAACTCTTAAAGCTCTTTAACAAATGGAAGTGCCCATGACTTTCCTAGCGCTGTCCCAAAGGAGTGTTCTCCATATTTCCTAATTATCTATATATTTTAGAGTTCATCACCAAGACTTATCTATATATTTCCAAGATTTCCAATCATACGAAGCCATATTTATTCATTGCAGAATAATTGCATAATTCTATTATCAAATAAAACTTTAAACATACATTGGCTCATTTTTACATCTAATTTTCCATCTTTATTGGCTTGGCTAGATAAAACTTTCATTTGGCCATTCATTTACACTTTATCTCCTCCTATCACCTATGGGATTACAATCATTAAGATAAAACTTAGAAACGCTCCCAAATTAGTTTATATCCTATGATCACACCACCAAGAACCTCAGATCATGCTAAAATTACCCCCTACAATCTATCATGCTTAACAAAACAAATTTTCTCTAAATTGATTGTTGGGTGTGTGTTATATTCTTTCGATGACTAACCCCACGCATGATGCAGGGGGGTTAGAGGGGGGGCGGGGCTTTCAGGGTGCGGTAGAATCCCTGCACGAAGTCTACGACAACACCCTGGGAATTTTTTTTGGACCCTATATTAGGTGGCGAACCTACCTATGGTTTTGTGCATGGGTTTCACACATGGTTTTGGGCATGATGGTTTTTTGGCCATGGTATTTTGTAGATCCAGTCAAGGGAACTACAATTATGTTCTAATTTAGGTTTAATGGATTGGGGTTTATGAATGCTTCAACATGTATATATATGTGTTGTAAAATTAAAAGGAACATAATGAAAAATCAATCTGGTAGTCTTGGTTTCGGGATCTAGGGGAAAATATCTATGTATTTATTTTTTGTTTCTCTCCATTCTATATTTTTTATTTTTAAGAATTCGTTTGCAGGTATTTCTATACAGGGTTAAAACCTACATTGATTCTACCTCTTCAAATCTTCTAGATTTGCAACTATCTCTCTCTATAATCTATTTATAAATGAGAAAATATAATTTTTTCCTTTTAATAATTTCTCCCAAAATATCAAGACCCCTTCTTTGAGTTTCATCTTCAAGAGCTCGATATCTTTGGAAGTTAGGATGCTCCAGCATCATATATAAACTTTCTCTATATTATAGAGACCGATCCACTGGTTAGTCTACAAACTAGATGAAAACGCATCATCTTATTCCAAGTATAATTGATTTCTTCTCAATTCGACTAGTCTTTAGTGTTTCACTAACAATCAATTTGCTAAATGAGATGCTATAGGGATGCGATGGTGGAAAGTATATGAATTTCCAAGGATTAGTTAATCAATTACTTGCCACCAAGAATTTGGAGGTCTTGTGAGAATATAATCAGTTGCGACTATAGATAACCTTTAGGACTCAAATCCTTAATATGTGAAACCAAATAAATTCTTCCATGTACCCACTGATTGCCAATATGTGACATGGAATGCTATAATCCAAGAAAAAATCTGCATCATCAAGTTGTAAATGTAACATTCAAATTCTCAAAAGGATCAATAGACATTACTATGAATACATATGAAAAAAAGAGTAATAAGAATTGCAACTAATAAGTCCAAATGTCAAGAAATAATATATGTGGCATTTCAAAAAAAATGCTAGTGGTGGCTTAGCTGTACCTTTGGATGGAACACAAGAGAGTGTTCACATACATGGAATTTTATCTTTTGGAGAGGCTGCATTGACACATTTTCCCTAACAAATGAAAGGACCTGTACCCCAAACTAAATCAAGATGAACTAAAATATGAAGGACACCTAATTGAATTCTCCACTAGAAAACAAAAGCCCACAACAATAATAAAGAATTCTATTCATCAGAAAGTTTTACTCCATGATTTAAATTAATGGGAAAGTTCTTCAAGCATTAAGATTTCAGTTTCACCGCTTTCGTAAAAATAAGAAAGATAACTTGAAAGAAAAAACAAAGATAATATTGTCTACCTCTTCTCCATAACCAGAGCCTTGTAATGCTTGAACTGAAAAAGACATTTAAATAGTCATGTCATATTCCATTCCATTGTCAAATGATTCGTAAAGGCCATTACAACTCTTACAAAGAGAGCATTGTAAATGAAATATATAGCTAATATAAAACCATCTCACTTCAATAAATATTAATCATCATATTTTCACACCATTAAGATAAATAGAGAATATGCACAATATTAACCTCTAATTGTTTGTTGGAACTCCAACATCACTTGAATTAACCATATTTTTTGCCTAGGTTGTGCATATTTTCTCATGTCATCCCTAATACCCTAAAATGTGGCTAGAATGCATCATGGACATATTACCATATCATTGTTTGTATATCTTAGAAACAACCATGTAAAGCGCCAAAAATGCGATGCCATTGAAGACATCAACCAAATCTTTGAAATGATGAAGGCATTGGTCATTGAACTCCATCAATAATTGTGAGATGCACCATAACAATGAACTCAAATAAATCCACATTGAGCTCCACCCATATAGATATTTTGCTAAAAAAAAGGCTTTGATAACACAACATAACATTCCCAACTCCAAGCTAGGTCATGTCTTGATACATTTTTCTTTGATACCAACCCTTTTCTAGCACTATTGTTATTTCATATTAAATAATAAAAATATTTAAATCGATTGAAATTTAATTCTTACCTAATGCCAATATTCAAGATTAATATTAATAACTAGTCCTCTTCTATATAGGAAAAATGGCATCAAACAACTACTCCAATTGCCCCTTATCAAGAGGCATTGTGTTAGGTTCCAACAAACATATTAGACGACATTCGGAGGGGTCTTATGGGAGTACTAAAGGTACACAAGTTATTTTTAGTAAACATATTCAATGCTATGATATAAATTCAGTGATTAACATGAGAAAAATATTCTTTGACACATGTTTAATGTGAAAAAATATTGTTGTTAATAGGTGTTGAGAAATCTAGGGCATCAAGATTAAGTGATTTGTCTTCTATTAAGAACTACTTGTGAATGATTTTTACTTCTTAGATTAGGATCTTCTTTTACTTATGTTATTGTAGTGTTCTTCTTCACAAAACAATTACCAATGCATAAAACATAAAGAGACAATAGACATAGAATATAGGCTATCATCCAGGGCCAAAACCTCTCCCACTTGAGAGGAAAACCAAACAAATGTTTCATCTTATAGAGAATTCAATTGACAAAAACCAAGACCACGATGCTTGACCTATTTCGCTCTACTCCCTCCTTTCTTCACCAATGATTAGGCTACCTTATGAGTGATCTTCTCACTTCTTGATTTCCGACCGACTTCTTCACCGAAATTATGTCTTCTAGAATGAAGATGAGCTGCCTATTTATAGCTGTTTTCTAGTCAATTAAGCTGACTTGAGTGAGGTTTAGCCAACATGTCTTTTGGTACGAGATCTTTTATTCCATCTTGAGGCTGACTTGAAGGAGAGTTTTTAGCTTGGTCTTGGAGGGCCTTACTATTTGTTTAATGACTTATACTTAACATGCCCATGAAGGGTCCTTCATACATGACATTGAATCAATATGAATTTTATGACTAGATGACAAGACCTAAAGGTTCAGAATGGGAACCTTAACTAAAATAAAATTCCTTGATCATGAAACCCATGATTCAAGTACTACAAAAATAATTTTTATTTTATTCTTTACATCAATTACATAAAATCACTATTACACAAGTTATTATAAAGACCAAACTTACTTTTTTTTATCAACTCTCTCTTAACTAGAATATTGTAGTTTGCATCAACATCATGCATACGTATCAAGGGTCTCTTTCTTTTGTAGACTTCATCAGAGTCTATGTATCTTTTATGGAGATATCTTAGCCAGATATCTTGGTTCTCGAATGTTGATTTCCTTTCCCATGGTTGTATATTCCATGATCTCTTCCTTCCTTTTTCTTACACATTTCATTCCTAGGAATTTCTAATCAGAGTTCCTCCAATTATTTTCAATCACCTCATATTACATATGAGGACATATTATGTTGATTTCATCTAGTGAATGTGTGTGACCTTTGAATTCCTGCATCCCTTTGAAGGAGGAGATACTTCCCTTCGATTATGCTCTCAAGTTAGAGAATCGATCCATGTTACCTGCAACAATATGACATGAATCTACAATATTTAATGTAAGCATACATACCTCATTTTCCTTTATGTCATCCAGACTTTCTTCAACAACTTATGTGATTGAAATAACTTCAATCCCTTGATATGCTTCATCTCTTATGTCGCCATACCATCATCCCATGAATTCCAAAAGCTATATTTCTTTGATGAAACACTTGCTTCCCCTCTTGATCGGTGAACCTTTCGATGAAGATTCCATCAAAGAGTCTTGAGGATATAGAGTATCCCAATCCAACAGATGATTCCTTTTGAATGATGTATGATGAGCTTTGACATGAATGACTTTTTTCTTTCCATAAGTTTAACTTATGTTTCCAATGAGGTTCCAAAGAGATATATCCTTCCATCATTGACTACCATAGATTCCAATTTCAACCATCTTTCATGCTTCTCTATGATGATGTCACAAGCTCTTGGTTTCAATGCCTCTATGATGCCATGATGCATCCCATCATTTTTCCTAGTGAATTATGATGGCCATATCTTACAATAGAAGACTTAGGAACTTGAAAATAACTTATGTGAGGAAGGCTATCTTAGTCACAATAGACATCTCTTACTTCCTCTTTCTTGGACTTATTCTTTTCAGTTTCCTCCACTTCTTCAATGATATGGGCTTCTTCTATTCCTCTTTTGATATTGTTCTTCTTGATCTTAGGACAATGTCTCTTGTAATGCCCCTATTATTAACACCCATAGCTTTGAATCTTAGCCATGTTTTTCTTGAGAACCATGCTTCCTAAAATTCCCTTTCCCTTTAGTAAATGTTTGACCTCTCTCACTTGGTCCTTCATCACTTTTTTCCTTCAACCTTTATTCTTCTATTTTTCATAGAAACCACAAGTTATTGAATGGGATATCATTCTTCTCCTTAACGAGAATTTGATACAAGGTTACCTTGTTCATCAGTTAATGAATTTAGAACAATGGAGACCATTTATTTATTATATATCATCTCTCCTAGATATTTCATTTGAGTTCTTATTTGAGATTCTTCTGGGAGATATGTAGATATCCCTTCATCCTTTGACACCTTCAATTTGAATAGCTCAGATCTAAGTGATATGACCTTTCTTATAAAATATTTAGAGAATAGTTCTACCAACTGCTCATATATCTCTTTTGATGTCTCTACTATATATGGAATAAGGGGATCTTTGACAAACTCCATAAGAATCTCTTGACCCCTTAGATCCATTTCCATGTATTTAGATAGTCCTTGTCCTTCAGGTGGTTTGGATAATTTTTAATGGATATGATCAATGACTTCGTTTGCTTTGAGGGCTATGTCTATCCTCATTTTCCATGCAAGGAAGTTCAATGACCCAACCAACTTATATATCTCCTTGCAAAACAAAGTCATTTTACTAGATTACACTATAGAAGAAAATATACTTACTTGTCAAGTGAAGATGAAATCTTCAGCTTGATCCCTTTGATGATGATGATTTATGAAGATGTATTAATGCCTTTTTGGATGATCTTCTTCCAAATGAAATCCTTTCTTAAATAAAAAGGATATTTCCCTTTTGATGATGACAATGCCTCTAGCTTCCTTTGGATGAATAGTCTTAAAGATACTTCAACTTCAAAATAATTGAAAACGTATCCTAGGAATGCTTCTTTGATTGAGCTAGGGTTTTTACTCTCTTTAAGATGATGATGTGATCTTGACCTTGAGATTCTTCTCTTGGATGAATAAATTTCAAGCTTCCTTGATTCATAGATATCTTCAAGTTGAGTAATTAGGGTCTTTTTCTTGACGATGATCCCAAGACTTCTTTTGGTGTAGATTTCTTTTTTGGTCTAGGGTTTTGAAACTTCTTCTTAGATATTGAATTCAAGATGATCTTCTAGATTCGCTTTGATGCCTTCCTCTAGATTTGATCGTTCAGTGTCCCTTGATAAGATGCCCTTACTTTACTTAGTCACCTTACCTTTGATACATGTTGAGAAATTTGGGGCATCAAGATTAAGTAATTTCTCTTCTATTGAGAACTGCTTGTGAATTATTTTTACTTCTTATCTCAGGATTTTCTTTTACTTATTTTGTTATAGCATTCTTATTCATCAAACAACTACGAATGAATAAACCATAAAGAGAAAAGAAACACATAATATATGATGTTATCCAGGGCCGAAACCTCTCCCACTTGAGAGGAAAACCCGAACAAAGTTTTCATCTTATAGAGACTTTAATTGAAGAATACCAAGACCAAGTCCCTTGACCTATTTTCCACTCTAATACTAAGACTCAAAGCTTCCTTGATGAGATCCTTAGTCAACAATAGTCAACGCTCAGCTCCTTCCTTCTTAACTTCTCTTCAACTTCAGCTTCTTTATGCTTTAGACCTTCGCTTTTTCCAACTTCCTTGAATTAGGTCTACAATCTTCTAACCTAATTTAGAAATCCTAGTTTCTTAATCTAGAAAATATCATTAATACCTTCGCTTAGGCTAGAGTCTCCCTCTAGCTTATCAAAACTTCTCCTTTGACTTGTCCTTCTTCAATTCAATTATGCAAGAGGATTGCAAAGTTCTCGGCCTTTCCTGTAGAAGATAATACCTCTCTTTTTCTCATGGGTGACAATAAAAATACCCCAAAACAGACCCAAAATGAAGCTAAAAACTTCTCTCTACTTCCTCCTTTATTTGCTAATGATTAGGCTCCCTTCTGAGTGATCTTGACACTTCTTGATTTCAGAACGAATTCTTCACTGAAATTTTGTCTTCTAGAATTAGGTCGAGATGCCTATTTATAGTTGTTTCCCAGTCAATTAGGCCAACTTGAGTGAGGTTGAGCTGACATGTCTTTTGGTGGAGATATTTTATTCCATCTTGAGGCTGACTTGAAGCAGAGTCTTTAGCTTCATCTTGGAGGGCCTTACTATTATTTTAATGAATTATAAAAAGATGTAACATGCCCAAGAAGTGTCCTTCATACATGACATTGACTCAATATGAATTTTATGACTAGATGACAAAACATAAAGGTACACAATGGGAAACTTAACTAAAATAAAATTCCTTGATCATTAAACCCATGATTCAAGTACTGCAATTTTTTTTTCTTCTTTACATCAATTACATAAAATCACTATTACACATTTCATTATGAAGACCAAACCTAGTTACGCTTTTAAACAATAGGTTGATGAGTCTTTCTTGAAGTTGGTGGTAATGGTTTGAGTACTCCACCATCAAGAAGAAACCAAATTTCTGATAGAGTTGGTTCAGGTAAAATATAAATATAAATATTGAAGTGAGATGTTTAATGCACAAAAATTTATCGCATGTGTATCATACTTGTGATTGGAAATTTCATGTAAACCATACAACCCTTGCGTATAGATCTCCTGATAGGGATTCATGAACAAGTAGACATGCATCTAATGGGTGTTATTCACATGGTAGAGGTACACACTCGATTTCTAGTTAACATGTTCAAGTCTATACAATATATAAATGTAACTTTTAACTTGTGAATAATTTCTTCTTTCACACACATCTAATGTGAAAAAATATCGTCATCCATAGGTGATTTCTCTTAGCATGAGGATGGCCATGTTCATTCTTAGAGAGTTGTTTAGAAGCATTCAGGTGAGGAGCATACTTAAATCTTATTCAATATATCTTTAACATTTAAATTTATCCCATATCTCATACTTATGCATGATTGGAAATTTGATGTTTTGTATAGGGCATAATAACTCTGAGCTTTTTTCCCCATAAGGAGACAACCATCCTCCAAATGACAACTCAAAGAATGAGAAAGTTCATGGGGAAAGTAATATTAAATGTAAAAAAAAATTAATACGAAATTTCCAAGTGAAATTAATTTATATTTAAATAATGTGTGAACATTTATCATGCTACAGGGTTTGATCATGATCCTGTGGGATGTCGTGGTGGTGGAGAGTTTGTAGGACCCAACAGTATGCTCTAAATCAAAACTATGAACCTATTTACACCCATCCTCAAGATGATCTTGAGGAGGTTCCTTGAGAAGACAACATCCACACTCTTACTCTTAATGACTTCAGGGTTTGTTGAACGAGATTTCATAATGAGCTAGAAAATACCAATATCTCTAGCTCTACTAGAGATGGTCTCCAAATACTTTTGCATAGTTTGGAGAATCTCATAGCGGAATATCATGGGGTTGGACCGATTATTGAGATTTTTAATGACATGATATGTAGGAGGAGAACATAATTTATGGTTTGGCAATCGTTTAAAGAAGTGAAAGAAAGAGTCACTAAAGTAATGGCCTTATCATTGTTTGACTTGTGATCTAAAGATAAAAATATTTTGAAGGTTGCAAGATTTAATGACCCTAATATTGCACCATTTATTTATCAAAAGTTATTATATGCATACAGTAAGTTCCCCAATAACAATGAAGTGTCGCAAGAGTTTGTGAGGATGTTGTACGCCGAGTTTTGAGAGCACATGGATCTGAATTATATAGATATGGGATCTTAATTCTATGGAGATAGGAAAGTTCGTACATATCAATGACCTGATGTTATGTGATATTTTTCATTTAGGGTTCCAAAAACTCGTTTAGAACCTTGACTATCTAGAATTATTGCATTTCTAGATGAGTTAGATGTTGCATCCAGCATAGGAGCTTACGGAAGGGAGAATATTAGGGAGGTTGTTGAGGATGTTTTGCGAGCAGTATCAAATGGTTTAGGAAAGAGGCATTGTTCAGAGAGTGAGCAGAAAATTACACCATTTGTTAATGTTCTGACGTGTTGAGAGAGATGGACCTAAAAGATCTCGAGAGATATGCAACATCTTGTAGAGATCATATGAAGAGATCCTTGGCTCGTGATAGTCATAGACTTGGTGAGGCATGTTCTAGGAAGATATGATTAATGAACTATAAAATCACAATTACAAGCTTATATATAATGCATGTTACATATAAATTTATTATGTTGAATTGTATATACATTTTATCTCCAAAAAAAACTTATATATTTCTTCAAACTTATGCACTTTTCATCATTTTTTAATGATGAAATACTCAAATTAGTGGAACAATTGCTTCTTAACGAACTTGTTGATGTACATACACCCTAGGTATTACCATGTATATGGATTTTTTTTCTTCAAATTGTGAATGAATTAAAGTCACATAAATTTTATGGCATCACTCATACATTTTATGTTCACGTTTTAGGTTAGTGACAAACATGAAATAATCGATTAGGAAACGGAGCCCCAAGGAGATGGCACAGAATATCCACAAGACGATATTTTCATTCCCTAGTAGACTATTATCCATCCAATTATTTGGATTGACTTTTCTTTATATTCATTGTAAACTCTAATTAATGGTATGTTCTTTTAGAAATAACATATACAACATGTTTGGTATTTATTAATTTCTTTTGATTAATTAAATTATATTCTTGGAGTTTAATTGGAGTCCTCTCAAGGGATGTGTACAACAAGTTCATGTTGTAAGTGTTTTTCATTTTTATTTGAAGGATAAAAGGTATAATTTCCCATATCACATATAAATATTCCCATGTAAAGATTGATTGACCAATATATTTGATGCAAAATATCTTATGTAACTTACCCAACCCCTCAATTACTATTAGAGGAATGGGGTAGAACATATTTATTATTATTATTATTATTTTTGTTTTTCTTTTTCTACTCCAAACTCTACTTAGACCTCCCAACTCATCATAAGGGCCTCACAATGAGCTCTCTCTCTCTCTCTCTCTCTCTCTCTCTCTCTCTCTCTCTCTATATATATATATATATATATATATATATATATATCTATATATATATATATATATATATATATATATATATATATATAGATATCTATATCTATATATATATATATATATATATATATATATATATATGTATGTATATATATACATATCGGTCTCTGCCAAATGAAAATGACCTCCACTTTCTACAAAAATCCAATGCCTTTAGACGTATCACCCTTATGCCTCCCGTGTGGGTCCCATTAGACACACAACCCCACTTAACCTGTCCCTACAATTCCCAAGCACATTCTTTGTTATCTATTGAGTTCTCCTTTCGGGGCTTACAAGAATGTTGGGACCACACCACCTTCTTCCTAGTGTCCCACATCAATCCGACTACTGCCCGCCACTGTAACTGTTGGGAATCACAATTTTCGTTAGACCAAAACCTATAGGTGTTATTCAATGATTGCATATCTAGAGATAAATATCCATGAGAGTCGGTTAGTCCATGTCACTAAACACACAGGGAATGTTGGTTTATCCAATGTCCAACAATCTCCCCCCTAATGCGAGCCGTTTGTGTATCAAACTCATGACCTACGCTCTGAAACCAAATGTAGGTTTTAATCCCATACATAAATTACCTACATATGAATTCTAAAAATTGAAAATAAGCAATGGAGAGAACGTAAAACATTAAAAATATATACACAGATATTTTCCCCTGGATCCTAAAACCGAGACTACGATATTGATTTTTCATTATGTTTCTTTCAATGTTACAATACATATATATACATGGTGAAGCCAACATTAAAGTAAATCCCTTAGCCTTGGATTAGAACATAATCATAGTTCCCTTGACCAGATATACAAAATATCATGGAAAAAGAACCATCATGGCCAAAATGATGTTCGAAATCCATGCACAAAACCATAGGTAGGTACGTTCACCTAATATAAGGTCAAAAAAAAATCCTGCAGGTGTTGCCTTGAACCCTGTGTAAGGGGGATATCACCCCTTGCATACCCCCCCATAGGGGGGGCAATTGGCCCCCCTCCTATGCCCGATGTAGTGTACAGGGGTGGCCAACACCCCCTCCTGCATGTGGGGTAATCATGGAAATAATATAACACACACCCAACAGTAACCTCCCACATCACCCCAACCTTGACTTCCTAGTGCCTTCCTTTGATTCGCCTATTTATTTCTCTGAGGTTGTATTATCAGGTTAAATTTTGTACTGGGACCCCTTCTCCATTAATCAAGTACGCACTCTACCAGCACGACATGAATTATATTGACTCGCTTCTCCCATCTCGATGATTTCCGAAGAGAAACCCTTTGTTGATCATCGAGCTTACATGTAAAAAGCAGTAGCTCCCTAAAAATACGAGGTAGTTGGGGTGAAAAACCCCTCCACGAGGTTGTTCCTGCATCATCTCGATAATCACCTTATGGCGCCTATAGTAGAGTCACCCCTTTCAACTTTCGGGATGAACTTATTGGGCTGACTGGTCATGTGGGTTAGCCTTCCAACCAATGGCTTAGCTCCTAGGCATAGATCATATTTCCCATGTCATCTCGACACTCTATGTTGGAGCCTCTTCTTATTGATCCTTTCAAATAATTCGGGAGGGGTCCCTCTGGGACACGTCATCCCACTGACTCCAATCCTAACGCTCACCCTAACTCTCTTTCACCTTTGCCATTGTAGGTTTTTGGGGTGAGCCTAATGGGATGACCTGTCAATAGGGTCCAATTTTGACCAATCGCAAGAATTCTAGGCTAGCGTGTTAGCCATCTCTTCTCAACTAACATCATCCTGGTTGATCCCACTATTGGGCCACACATTCCTTCAAGGTAACCTTCCATTTTTCTACCTCTTGTCACATTACGATGAGTTCATGCAATCACAATAAAGGGTAATCGAGTCATGCCAATGCGAAGCCTCCACGACTAAGATTCTGCCTAGTTAAGGATAAGGTTTCCCAGTTAAATCTTATAAGATAATGGCTCCCCTCTCTGCACCGCATTGATCTAGCGCTTGATCTCTGTTGTGGATTGACTAAGGGATCTTGATCCTGCCTTATGTAGTGCATATGATAGGGATATTTACGACTCTCATAAGAGCAAGTCTCGACCCTGCCATGATTTCCTTGAGCTAGTTATTTCAACCATGGCTCTTTCTCGAAGGTCCTACAGACTTCCAAATCAATGCTAGTACTAAGTGCCAACATTGATGGCTTGTTAAGGCACCCTATGGTGGTACCCCTCCTGATCTTGAGGCAATGTTGCTACCCCTTCCAACATTGACACAACACCTTTTTCATAGGTTCAAGGGCTTATAGCTCGATGAAGGAATATCCATATATATGCAAAGGCCCTGCTAAGTGAGTGGTCCCTTATGTAATAATTCAATGTTAATAAAAGGGTCTTTATGCCCAATATTTTGAAGTTTTAGTCCAAATATTTATGGATCCTTTCACAGTTTGTAGCATTTCATATTGACCTTGTTTTATTTGCATATGTATAGTTAATAAGACATAGAAGAATTTCTTAAAAATCATTGTCTCGTTATAGAGATACAACTCTAGCTAGATATCATATAGAGCACTATTCAATCTGTTTTACACTACAAGTTATGAAAACCATGCAAACAAGCATTTAACACAACACTTCATTCCCATCTAGAAGCACAACTTGCTCAATTCGTTCATCAATGTAATTCAATTCATAGATGTGGCATATGTGTTCATGTATGCATTTATTTATCATAACTATAAGGCTCTCTCTGCATAGAGAGGTATCCACATGCTCATCACATTAGCAATGTTGTTACAAGCCCAAAAGAATCCAAACCACTTCAACCAGAATGCATCATAAATTCATCGACATGTAAAAAAGTAAAAAATATTACTTATATTTTAAAATTTCATGGTGACTGAGTCTAGGAGAATGACTCTTCACCCAACCATAGATAGCTTCAGCCACACTTAGTCGCAGTTGTCACCCCCGAGCCATATTCTAGAGCTTGAGAGGGGATCTTTCTTAATGAAATCGGTCACCAGCTGCCAACTGAAAATAGGGAATCCCATAGGACCTCTTCCTCAACTCTGATAGTTGACTACTACCATCTTCTTCAACACAAGGAGTCCAGAGGTTCTCTACCTCACCCGAAGTGCGCACACAATGATTCACTTCCTTCCAAGGAGTCTAAAATCCACTGTAACATTAAGGAAATAACCAAATTTCTTTAATCAAGTCTTCCTTTCATGTTGCTTTGGGATTAGGCTCTCCCCAACTTGTCTAGGGCTATAAAGCCTGCTATCTCAACCCATAGCCACCATAGGACCCAATCTGTAATATGGCTCTAGAGATTAAATTCAGATCCACAACCTTAAGGGACCCAAGCTATTACAGGGCTTCAGAAACCTTGTTTCAACCCACAACCTCCAAGGACCCAAGTTTTTATAGGGACCGAGGGATCCTATCTCAACCCATAGCCTCCAAAGACCCTAAGTTGTTATAGGTCTCCAAAGACTAGCAGATCAACCCACAACCTCTAGGGAACATAAGGTTCAATCCCCTTCTCTTCCCTTCTCTTCTCTTCTGCACTGCTTGTTGATCGGACCAAAGTTCTCTATTTCTCTTATGCTCGAATTGTTGTTTCTTCTCTTGCTTCCTCTTCCATTTATTTTTCACTTCCCTTATAGAAATTTTGAGGTATAAAATGATCTTCCTAAGGAATATTATAAAAAAATAGTGGAAATAATAAAATAAGATTAGATTACAACATAAAAATTTAGAGGGAAAAAAGAAAAAAACTACTTTTTTTAACTGATCTCACTATGGTTTTATTCAAATTTTGAGTGGGAGAACTCTATGGATGAAAAATTTAATTCCTCATCCAAGGAGTACCCACATTTCATACTTTCAATGGATTTTGCTACATGAAAAATGAGAAATACAGGAAAAACATGATCGCAAGCACACTTTTTCTTTTTTTTCTTTTTTCTTTTTTCTTTCGTTTTCGTGTAGCAAGGTCCATCAAAAGTATGAAACATGGGTACTCCTTGGATGAGGAATTAAATTTTGCATCCAATGATTACTCCCACTTGAAGTTTGAGTAAAACTGTAGGGAGATAAGTTGAAAATATGAGTTGAAAAAACTAGTTCTTTTAGTTTTTAATCTTTTTACCTTTTTACTCCAAAAATGGCAACTCATCCTCCATGGTTGACATCATCATCTTGAATCTTATTGGTTCTTATAAAGTTGATTTTGGTTTTACATTTTTGTTTTGAGGCCCATTTTAGACCTCAAAATTTATTTAATGCTTCCCCTTTTTCAAATGCCTTTGCTACTTTATTTTACTTATTCTACAAGGATTCTTCATCCCTATCCTCTCTACCTTCATGGTATCACACTTACTACCATGTCCTCCCTTTATTTCCCAGTGCAGTTTCCTTCTTTCTTACTTTCTTGTCCTCTTTTCGTGTTACCATTTTTCAAGCAACATGGGCTTTGGACCTTCTGTTGAAAACAATTTAAATTAAGAACTAATTCATTAATTCATTCACCAACCAAATTTTAATGGTTTTCCAAGTAGTTTAAGCTTCTTTCTCTGCATAATAAAACCTTAATCATCCCAAGCAAACAATCCTCCTCCCCAGTTCTGGAATCTATGTCCCTTTGACGCAGTCCACTTTTTTAAAAACTTCAAATATTTTTAAAAAAATATTTACAATGCATTTTGTGAGAGAACCATGGGTGGGGCTATCGTAGACCCCTCCCCCTTGAGGGAAGACTTCCCTCGGTGTTCTTCTACCCATATGAAATACCATAAATAAAGCACAATCATACTATTTTATGGAGCTTTATATACATAACTCTATATAGTATTTACAATCATATACACACTTGCTTTAACCAAAAAACAAGAAGGGGTAACTTTTGTTTATGGCATCAACCATTTCCCATGTGGCCTCCTCTGGCCCAAAGTGCTTCCAATGCACCTTGATTGCTCTATGCCTCAATTCAATAGCATGAGACTCCTCCAGTATAATATGCACATTGGTTCTAGATGGAGCTCTCCCTCTGGTTCTGCCTATAGCACAAACCAATCAGTCACATGATTAGAGTCCTACACGTATATTTTAAGCAAAGTAACATGGAAAACATCATGAAATCTAACTTATGGAGGTAAATCTAGCCTATATTCTACTGGTCCAATCCTCTCAAGGATTTCGAAAGGCCCATGATACCATGGTGCAAACTTGGCACATGTCCCAATCCTTAGGGAGATCTTCTTAGGTTTAATTCTCAGATAGACATGCTCCCAACTTGAAACTCTTTGTGCACCCAATGACGATCTACATAGTTTTTTTCCTATCTTGTGCCAACTTCAAATTTTGTTTTATGATCTGAACTTGCTGCTCCATATCCTTGAGCATATCAGGTCCTACATGGACCATGTTAACTGGATCACTCAAACTAACTAGAATGTTGCTACTCCTGCCATATAAAGCTTCAAATGGGTTCATTTTATGTATTCTCGGTGTCCATTATTGTATGCGAATTCCACAAGTGGAATATATTCTTCTCACTTCTTGGGCTGATGCATCACATACATCCTTAGCATGTCCTCAAATATTTTTCTAGTCCTCTCTGTTTATCCATCTGTTTGTGGATGATAGATTGTACTAAATGCTAATTTTATTCCCAATTTTGCAAACAGTTCCTTCCAAAACCTTGGAGTAAATCTATCATCTTTGTCCAACTCAATCTTCTTGGGGATGTTGTGTAGCCTCACAATCTCCTTTATGAAGATTTATGTTATGTCACTAGCGAAGTTAGTGGATTTGACTACTACAAAATGGGCTACATTGCTCAACTTATCCACCACCACCACCATGATTGCATCATGTTTCTTAAAGGTTCTAGGTAATCTAGTAATGAAATCGATAGAAATTACCTCCCACTTCCA
This sequence comes from Pinus tabuliformis, assembly GCA_031772625.1. NCBI lineage: Eukaryota > Viridiplantae > Streptophyta > Pinopsida > Pinales > Pinaceae > Pinus > Pinus tabuliformis. The sequence continues at coordinate 802,270,376 of CM062806.1, read as the reverse complement.
TTCTAGAATGGGGATAGGTTGTAACAATCCTACTAGATGCTTGCACTCGGCCTTTACCTACTGGCATTCTATGCATTTTTCCATGAAATCAACAACTTCCTTCTTCAAATTCATCCAATAATAATACTTTTTAATGGTCATAAGGGTCTTTTGATACCCCGGGTGATGTGAATAATGATTAACATGGGACTTCTTCATTAGTAGCCCTTTTACCTCATCCCTATTTGGAACATAAATTTTATTTTAAAACCTAATTAGGTCATCCTTAGTGAGGTGATATTCTTCATCCTCATCACTAAGCAACAATGTTTCTTTCACCTGCTAATATTTCTCATCTTGTTACCTAACATTTTTTACTCTTTCTATTAGGTCTATTGCATAAGATCTCATAGTTGCCAAGTGATTTACTTGAATTCTTCTACTCAAAGCATCAACAAACTTGTTTTCTTTACCTTTTATGTACTTAATTTCAAAGTAAAATTTGTTGAGTGTGGTTAGGAATCTTTCTTGCCTAACATTCAACCTGAGTTGTACAAACAAATACTTGAGCCCATTATGGTTTATCATGAGTGTAAATTTCTTTCCAAGGAGGTAATGCCTCCACATATTTAAGACATGAATGATGGTAACCAATTCTAAATAATGGGTTACATAATTCACTTCATGCTCATTAAAATTTATGGACTCATAGCATACCACTTTCCCTTCCTGTATTAGGACTCCACCAAGCCCTTCCTTGTAGGTATCTGTACACACCACAAAATCCTTACCAAGATCCATGGTTCTTAGCACTGGTGCATTGGTGAGAAAATTATTTAACAACTCAACCAAGTTTAAGGTGCTCATCCTATATGGCACCTTGAATGTTAGTGCTGCTCCAGGTACCATCTCAATCAATAAATATATATCTATATGAGGATGTAATCCAGGAACCTCCACTAGAAATACATATGCAGATTGCTGCAAAACAAGGTACCTTTGTAGAAATTCAACTTCCTCATCTTCTATTTCTCTGTAATATTTCTCTTCATTAGAAACATGCACTTCAAATAACATGTATCCCTTTCTACTACTGCATTTGGCTTGCATAATAGTGATCATCCTTAATGAAATTGGATTTTTCCTACTCTACAAGACTCTTTTTTCTCCTTGTTCATTCAAGCATTAAATTGATTTTTCATAACAATCTACCTTGGCTTGATGTAAATACAACTACTCCATGCCCAATAATATGCCATATGCACCAAATGGAAATCAATTCAAATGGTGTGTTATGGGCATGTCATTGAGCTTGAATACACGTGACCTTAACCAATGGTTGATCCTTCTCTTTGTCCGAGTTTCCAACTAAACCATACAAGGTTCTTTATGAAACTCCTTCCCCAAAACACATTTCCCAAAAAGCTCTAGGATGGCATAGCTATAGTTAGAACTTGGATCAATTAAAATAGAAATATTTTGATCGTACAACTTACCTTACATCTCAATAATGGATGTCTGATGATTTTCTTGGTGGTTATACACTACGACATAAATTCTTGGTATACTCTAAGCTACCTCACCCACCACACTGATGTGGATATTCTCTTCTCCTGTGATTCTCACCACAATTCCATCATTTGACCACCTATCAACCTTCAAAATTGGGCTGTGATGACACTAGTTGTTGCACATTTTTCTTAAAAACATCATTGGATTTATCCTGAGACTATCTTACATGAGTTGGGTGCTTATCCTCTCTCCTTTCTGAGCTTTTCTTAGGCCAATTCTTCTTATGTCCAACGCCTCTTTTGGCATGTCAATTACTTTTAATATTACCTCTATGTTTTTCTTTCTCATAGAAATGCCCTAGCTTCTTGGTAGCATATTTCAAGGTTTGGGTTTGAACAACTAAATTTTATCTCTAAATTCCATAGGAAACTCATTGATGAATCTCTGAATTTTCGAATGTTCATCCTTGATATATGGCACATACCTCAATAGTTCTAAAAACTTGTTGACATACTCATCACTAGTTAATTGAACCATTTTGAGTTCACAGAACTCTTTGGACTCACTATCATAATAGTGTTCAGACAAGTATTTCTCTCTGAAGAGCTTTACAAACTCATCCTAGGTCAATTATTTCTCAACAATGGCTCTAACATCCTCCAAGTCCTCACATCATATGTCAGCTTTTCCTTTTAAGTTGTAGGTGGAAAATCTAGATTTCATATTTTCATAATAGTCACGTATTCTGAAAAAATCTTCATTCCCAACATGCAAGCTTTTTCATCCTTTGATTTCTTCATATTCCCATTAAACGTGGGTTTCTTGGATTTCTTAAATTCCTTATGCATGTGATCCTTTCCTTTTCTTCGTGACTAATGATGATGGTAATTGTGAGAATGGTGGTGCCTCTTGGAAGAATAACTAGATGGCTTGCTATAATAACGCACCTATGTGCTAGTTCCTCCCCTTGGAGTGCTCAAAGGTACATATCCTAGCACAATTTCTCACTTCATCACCTAGGAATTTTTTTGGACCTGCCACCATATGCTCTGTTCGTGTTTTCTTCTGACTCATGAAGGATTTTCCTATCTCTGTGAATGAACCTCATCTCAAATTTCCGTTGCCTCTACCAACCCAAGAGACTTTGCAGGATCACTGAATTGATCTCCACTTGACTTTCTTGGGCTCTTACATGATCAGGGGCTCAATATTTAGCTCAAAAATCAGAGTTCTCAGAATGGTTCGAAACCTAAACGACATCATCCATATTGGGAAAACAATCCTAATGCAACTTGTTTCATCGAAAACCGAGTTTGTATGATAAATTTATTGTGTTCTAATTGCTTTGCTAAACAAGCGAAATTTGCAAAAAAATGCCCAGCCACTACATAATCAGTAGTCTGTACTACTGACGTGGCAGGTGACTAGGCATGGTCAACGGTGGCCAACGAAAAATCATAGGTGGACAAGTGGCATCATTTCATTGGGTTGTACAGGTGGTGTGTTGGCACATTTTTATTGGTTCATTTTGGGCCAATGAAAGAATGCCACTTGACAAGCTCAGAGGCCGCCACATGGCACCTACCAAAGGCCTTAACAGTCTCAAAATAGTGGGAAAAATATTATGGTGGAGGTCAGGGTCGAATCCATGACCTCCGACATACCATCCACAAATCTTTACCACCTCTGCTACACCATTTTTCTTACCATATCAGTTCTCCACATTAATTTGAAGTGTAACGGTTATGGGGTTGGCAATTAGGGGAGGGCCAACCCGTAGGTCACCCCTCCACCATGTGAACACATTATTGTTAACCAAAAACAGTTTTATATACCAGAAGCTTCAACCCTACCACAAATGGTTCTACATGTGACCACAATGTTACAAACCACGCAGTTATAGGTTATATAATTCTACGACTTCGGCATAGACCGTTACCCCAACGGTTTGATGCATGCTATGTGAACAAGGTTGCAGCTAATGCCATGGTCAGTTAACTCTGGAAGACAGTTCCAAACATTAACTTCACATGTGAATGGGCCACCACAAACCCCTAATGTTTAACCACTCTGAAGGTTCCGATAAACTCTAACAAAACTGCAGCATGTGTCTAGTTTCAACAGTTGTGGTCATCACTAACTCCTGGTTTATCACTAATTGTGGATTAGTGGGCCACTAATATAGGATTAATTTAATTAAGCACAATTTAACTGTTATTTAAATCTCAGTTTGTTTTGGCCGAGGTTTTGGCGGAGCCTCGAAATTCGGGCCTACCTCTAGATTTAGCATAGCTAAATGGAGATATTCCAAAATTAGAGGAGAAAATGTAGGAAAAGACTGTCTGAGTCAGAAAGAAGGAAATTTTTGACCAAATTGAGCTTAGGAAGAGGTGTTATTAGCTAATTTGGACATTATGAACATATTGGGGTAGGTATCAGGAGCCACTGAGCTTTGTAAAACAACATTTTTCCACATTGACCTAATACAAAGGCCCAAGCCATGGAAGTTGGACCAAGGAGATGTAACCCAGGAGGGGTGAAATCCTTCATCAAAACACTATGTTAAAGTGTCCCTTTGATGGTTTGTTGTACTTTGAATGTCTATTGTTCAGTATTTGTATTTGAAGCTATTTTTCTCATGAATGTCTTTTTAAACTTAAGGAAAATTACATGTTTACATACACAAACAAATAAGGAAACCTCAGTAAAAGAAGAAATAAGAAACTACATGTTTAGAAATATATAATTGATATTAGCACAACATAAACTAACAATAAAAAATAGATCAACATGGTATCAGAGAAAAGGTTGAATTTCTTGATTGCTTGAGTTTGTGCAATTAGGGTTTTAATGGTTGCAAAATTGTGATGCTTACAAGGTTAAAGTTGCGGAAAGGAGAAGGGAAGCTATTGGTTGCAACTCTTGAGGTAATTCCCAGAAGAAGGAGAGGCACAAGGCCACAATATCTACCACTCAAAGTTCCAATTCTAGCTGCACTTGAAACTCCTCAAGTTTTGCCTTTAACTGAGATTGAAGAGGTACAAGAAGTACCAATTTCTAAGCCTAAATCCACAACCAGTATGTCTAGAGAAAAAGAGCCTGACGATCCTTCTTCAAAAGAGGAAGAATTCAAGAAAGCTTTCTTCACTTTAACTTAGATGGTTAAATTCCTCTATGAAGAGAGGACCACTAGAATGGTTGGAGAGAGTTCTAAACCTCCACATGGATAAGGAATCTCAGAGGATAAAATAGATGAGGAGAAGGATTCAAAAGGGAATGGTGGAAAGTCACCTCCATCTCCACCATCCTCACCATCTTCCTCATCATCTTAATCATCTCACACAACATCATATTCCACTACCACCACCGAAACTTCCCATGTTCAGCCAAAAACCCCAAAAGGAAAGAATCCCTTACTCAAATTGGACATAAAATTTGAACTTCCCATGTACAATGGAGAGGTGAATGCAGAAAAGTTGGACAATTGGAGGTATACTGCAGAATTCAAAACCTTCAAGAAGATGACATAAAGATCTAGTTGGCTTCACTAAGGCTAGAAGGAGCTGCACTAGTTTGGTGGGAAGAAAAGGATCAAGAGGAAATGAGAATCCATGGTAAGATATCCATTACTTGGGTTGAATTTGTTTCTACAATTAAAAGATAGTTTTATCCTTTAGCGTATATGCAGAAAGGCATTATGGGATGGTAGGATTTTAGGCAGCGTAAAGGCCAAAAAATCCAAGATTATACAGAGGAGTTTATGAAAAGGGCTTTGCTTTTAGGAGTGAATTTTAATTCCCAAGATACACTACTGAAATATATTGGGGGTTTACATTCCTATCTTAAACATACTATCCTTATGTTCAATACAAACAATTTAAATGAGGTATGTGTGCAATCCATGCACCTTGAATATAGAGGAAAGAACATTCAGGAAGAGGGTAGTAAGAGGAAGCCATTCAAGGGTAAGGAGAAAGAGAAAGGTGGAAAATGGAAAGGAAAGAAAAATGAAAGTGTGAAGAAAGAAGGGGAGACAATCACATGCAAACATTGTTCCAAAGTTGGGCATGATGAAGCCCACTGCTGGAAATTGCATCCCGAATTAAGGCCTAAGAAAAAAAACAATGAGGGAAAAAATATGACCGCTACCACACAACATGACCTTGGTTCAGATTCTAGTGATGAGACCAAGATTTCACATATGGTTACAAAAGGGAAAGAAACTGTTGCAATTACTAGTTCATCACATAGTCAAAACAACACTCCAAATGAAGAGTCAAGAATAGAGTTTTTTCATGTGAGTGATTTCTTTTTTTTTATAAGTAAGAGATGAACCTTCTATTAATATGATCAAATTACATAATATACAGAGTGCCCCAGACAGCAAGGGCAACAAAAAACCAGGTACCGATGCTTACAAAATTCTTACATATAGCTCAAAGTGGTTCCTACTACATGCAATAGATGGACCCAATGGCAACACTTCCACAATACCATATACTAGCCATGTCCCGCGTGAGGTGCCACATATGGTTTTAGGGTTTTGTGTCCATGTTTTCGCAGAAAGTGTGGGGCCCACACAGGGACCCAAAGTGGACCCCACTGCCCCTTGCCAACGGATCCGACCGCAACTCTAAACTGGGTCCGATAAATAGAAACAGGTTCGAAACCCTAAGGCAACAAGCACAACCCATCTCAGCAGTTGAATGCATAATCCCAATCCAACAGTCAACGAGGATATCGCACGAACGAGAAGCATGGAGGTTAACCACACGATGAGGGCAGTTTTCTCTCACCTCTTGATGCCACGTGTTACCCACTGAGTGGAATCACATGTGCCTACCAAAATACCAGATGCCATCTGAGTCCCGCGTGAAATACCACTTATGGTATTGATATCGTGGTTTCGAGAAAAAGCTAGAACATTCTTGGAGACCTTGTTGAGCCTTCTGCCTGGATTCACCAACAGAAACCTGTTGAGTAATACCCCCAGGCAGTCTGTTCTATGTCATTGCCCGACTTAAAACCTTCCTCCTTCATCCAAAGGTTAACTAAGTTGTGGAGAGAAACCATATCCCAAAATCGTAGATGAATTAGGTGATATCATCCTCACTCCTGTCTCCCAAATCCCTTCGAACAGCACTGTTCCTCCATAAATCCCAATCTTTGGTTGCCAGGATGAAATAGTCCTCTCGCAGTTTCCCTTCAGGTAAAAACTCCCATGCATACCAAGAATCCTTGTCCTTATTGGCCACACCTTCATTGGCCAACCAATCTACAAGCATATTTTCCTTCCTTCTCACATGAACAAATCTAATCATTTTAAGGGTTTGCAAGTGAGAGCGGATACGGTGAAAAACCTGTAGCAGCTTCCAATGCTTTGACACTTTATCTGGCGAAGGTCCATTGTGAATCTTCTTGGCTGCTCTAATGATCAAATCCAAATATGCTTCAATGATAATATTCTGTAAATTTTCCTCCACAAAGATTTCCAAGCATTGATCTAAAGCCAGAAGGTCAGCCATGCTATTGGTACCCTTTTCCAAGTGGCCATGGAAGATGTATTTTGTGTGCCCCTGAGGATCTATTATAGCACCCCCAAAGCTTGCTTCCCCTGGATTTCTCTTAGAAGCTCCATCAATGTTCACTTTGAGGAATCCTTGAGGAGGGGGCTTCCATCTACTGGCCCCTGTGTTAATTGTTCTCACTTCCTTCCTTGTTCCTTGAGGATTGATGGATTGAAGACCCAAATTAAGAATAATATTCTCCTTGTGAGGTAGAGGAGGAATCATGGGAATTGACTTCAAAAGGCTCTTAACTATTTCTTTAATCTGTTTGAGAATTTGATTGATTATATGTTGGGGTTTGCTAGCCTTATTTAAGAAGATCTACCTATTGCGTTCTTTCCAAATATTCCAAATGACAAAGATTGGTACTAGCATCCAAGCTTTGTTGATGATCTCTTTCTCTGAGAAGCTCGTCCTCCAATTTTTCAAAGTGTTGGATATGCTAAGACTATCCCTGTTAGTATGTCGAAAGCTTGAGGCCACCCAGTCCCACACCTTAGTAGAAAAAGAGCAGAGGTTGAGTAGGTGTTCAATTGTTTCCTCATGAGAGCTGCATAGGTGACATTTGGAAGGGCCAATGAAGCCTTTCTTTAGGATGTTTTCCCAAGTTAGGATCTTTATTTGATGCACAAGCCAGTTAAATAACTTTATTTTCATCCAGTGCGGAGTTTGCCAAAGTTCCTTCCAGACTTTATCAGCATTAACAAAGTTGAATCCTGTGATTGCTTGTTTTGCCTCTTTGAGGTTAAATTTACCTTCGTTATTCTTCCCCCATCTTAATTGGTCGTGATAGGAGGAAACCAGAATTTGTCTGTGCTTTAAGTCCATGGTGAGAGTCTCAGCCATGGCCTTTAGAGGACTCTCATCACTGTAACTTAGTTCCTTCCACTTTCTCCATTTTTCATTGTTCCTTCCCTGGTCCCAGAAATCTTTTACCAATAATAGGCCTTTGCTATCTATGTCTCTCTTAAGGGCTGTCAGGTCAATCCTATTGAGGATGGGTTCTTGTTGCCAGCTATCCTCCCAGAATCGAGCTCAGTCCCCTGCTCGAATTTCCCAAAAACAATTCTGCTAAACAATGATTTTGTTCTCCCAAGCAAGGTTCCATATGTGTGAGCCTCTGATTTGTCCTATCATTCTAATAAGATCCTTTTCTTACCATTGCTCGGCATACTTTTGCCTCCAAATCTTGGCCCAGGGGGCATTCGGCTCCTTGATCCATTGCCACCAAAGTTTAGCTCCCAAAAATTTACTAAGAGTTTTCGGATCATGCAGTCCCAAGCCACCATGGCTTATGGGCTTGCAGATCTTGTCCCAAGAAACATAAGCCCACTTTTTTCCCCCTCTACCCCATAAAAAGTCCCTTTGAATGTTCCTTATCTGCTGCGTAATGCCTTGAGGAGCAGGGATGGCTACAAACATGAAAATGGGAATGGCTTGCAAGACTGCCTGTGTGAGCACAAGTCGCCCTACTAAGTTTAAAGATCTGCATGTCCATTTTCTGATTTTGTCCTGAAGTTTATTTAAAATTGGTTCCCATATTTTCTTGCTGAGAGGTTTATCAGTAAGAGGAATGCCAAGATATTTGGAAGCAAATTGTTCCCTTTGAAAACCTAGAATCCTGGTAATGTTTCTCTGTATAGCAATATTGATGTTAAAGAAAAAAACTTTGGACATATTTTGGCTTACCTCTGTACCTGCAGCCCTAGAAAAGTTGTTTAAGATATCTTAGATTTCCCTTGCTTCCTTGACTGTGGGTATGCCTTGCAGCATAGTATCATCCACAAATTGTTGATGAGTGTTAGCCTCTCCATTTGGGGTAAGCTTGATCCCCTGAATTCAACCTTCAACATTTGCCATTTTGATTGCCTTGCCTAGCCCTTCCATCATGACGACAAAGAGGAAAAGGGAGAGCGGATCGCCTTGTTTGAGCCCTCTGTAAGGTGTGAATGTATTTGAAGAAGCTCCATTAAGAAAAATGGAAAAAGTAGTTGTGGTGACTAGTGCCATAACCCATCTTATCCAATTTTGGTCAAAGCCATACGATTTCATAGTAGCTCTGATATAGGACCAACTGAGTTTGTCATAGGCTTTCACAATGTCCAACTGCATAATCATGCCTGCTTGCTTGTTGCTTTTAAGAGAGTGTACCACCTCATGTGCTTATATGATGTTGTTAAGAATTTTTCATCCTTCCACATAGCTTATTTGCTCTTCCAAGACGAGGGAAGGTAGTAGGGGCTTGAGTCTATTGGTAACCACCTTGTAGATGATTTTATACACCACATTACATAAGGCTATGGGTCTAAATCAATCTGGAGTCATAGAATTTTCCTTTTTGGGGATTAAAGCTATGAAGGAAGCATTCAGTGCTTTCAGAACCTTTTTGTATTTTCTGGAGTCTTCCACAACCTTGAGGATGTCCTGTTTAACTGTATCCTAGCAAGCTTTGAAGAAATCAACATTGAATCCATTCAGGCCTGGTGCTTTTCCACTTTGCATTTCCTTGATCACCTCACTGACCTCCTCTTCCGAGACTGGCCTATTGAGATTGTGGTTGTCCTCTCTAGTGACCAACTTGGGGATATACTGGGTGAACTGATTAATGAACCTAGATCTATCCTCCATTGGCTCCTTAGAAATATTAGAGAAGTGTTGTATGAGATTTGATTCCATGTCCTTGTGGGAGACAAGCTCAACACCCTGAGAATCCTTAATCTTTGTGATTCTATTATGTGCCCTGTGGGCCATAGTGAATTTGTGGAAGAACTTAGTATTTCTTTCTCCCTCTTTGATCCATTGAATCTTGGATTTCTGTCTCCAAAAAGTTTCCTCTTGTAAGCATTGATCCTCCCATTCTTCCTGCAAAGAATTAGTTAGCTTTTGCCTCTCTTCATTGAAGCCCTTTGTGATATTGATCTGATTGATTTCCTGTAGAAACTGTTCAATCTCAATTCTAGCCTTGAGGATGTCACCAAATTCCTTTTTGTTCCAAGCCTTAAGTTTGGATTTAATATATTTTAGTCTCTATTGGAGCATGTACAGTTTAGAACCCTAAATATTCAAATCCTCTTTCCACCATTTGTTAATATTACTGGTGAAATTGGGGTGTGAGAGCCAAGCATTCTCGAACCTGAAGGGCCTGTTTCTCGGAGTGCCCATAAAGGTAGCTTCTAGTTGAACTGGCCAATGATCCGAAACCCAAAGGGTAGAATGGAGGCTATGATAGGTGGTCCTGTGAGGAGGAGATCCTCAAAGACGATAAATCTATCAAGTTTTGAAGCCACTTGAGAGGCCCCTCCCCTTTTGTTGTTCCACATGATGGTTCCATTTATTGTCTTGGTGTCCACTAGTCCCATGTTCATGATGAAATCTTGGAAAGCTTCAAACTCTCTTCCTAGCTGTCTACTGCCTCCTTTTTTTTTTGAGAGAGGTCCTATCATATTGAAATCACCTGCAACTATCCAAGGCATATTGGGATATCATGCTCTTATATTTTCCAGGGAGGTAAGAATCTTGAGTTTATCTACTTGCTTATGAGGTCCATAAACATTTGTTACCATGCATGTATCCTTATCACCTACAGGACTACACACCAAAGATAGATAGTTGAAGCATCCAGGATTCCAAATTTCTGTGGATCCCACAACGTGAGAATCCCACCTGCTGCATCCAGGATTCCAAATTTCTTTGGATCCGACAGCATGAGAATCCCACCTATTGAGTTATTTGCCTTGACTTCTAGATACTCATACTTGATTAACCATTTATTATGAATTTCTCTTATTTTATCTATTGAACATTTGGTCTCCTGAATAAATACCGTGTTTTGGTTTTCTTATTTTATTCTATTAGTTAGATTCCTTTGTTTCCTTCTTCTACCTATACCTCTAATATACTAGGTTGTGAGCTTCATTAAGAAAGGTTAGTAAAGGAATAGATGGTAAGGTATTTCATCTTACGTGAGTTAATCAATATTTTTCCATAGTCATTTAGCAGTTCATTCTGTCTTTTCCTTCCTCTTTTCCTTCCTTAGTTCTTTGGAAATTGGGCCTGAGAGTTCTCCATCATTTTGACCCCACTTTTCTCTTGGATTTTGTGGTTTCTTTTGACACCAGTTCCCTTAGATTGTGCCCTCCAGAGAAAGAGCTATTGAACTCGATCATAATCTTATTTTGGTAAGGAGTCCACTCCTTTTTTCTTTCCTTGTTCCAGAAATAGTTCTAGATCTAGATTTTCCTGGTCTAGAATCTCCTGTAGTTCTTGGTCCTCCATTCCTGCCTCACTTGGATTCATCTCATGGTCCTTGCTTATCTCCATGCAGCTTTGTAGCTCCTCCTTCTGCTGGTTGATTACTAGGATATCCTCCATTTCAGCTTCCATATCCTACTCCTTAACTGTGTTCTCCCTTTCTTGGACTATCTCCACGCTCTCCTCTACTTCCTCTAGGATTTCGAAACTATTGTGTCTTGTCTATCTGTCTTCACTATTCTTCTTGTGTGATTGTTTTCCCCCTTTCAATTTTCCCCCAACCTTGGTGAAACCCTCGTGATCTCTGTCCAAAGGGGTTTTCCCATTGCCTTCCATATTGTTTGTTAGGCAGTCTCTGAATAGATGGCCATGTTCATGAAATTTGTGGCATCTGAATGGTATATGCTTATAGTCCACCGTTTGCACCCATTCTTCATCATAAACCTATAAAATTATTGCTTCTATAAGGGCTCTAGATAGATCCATTTCCACACATATTCAGGCAAAGGAGGTATATTTACCTTTTAGAGTTACTTCTTATATCTTCAGAAAATGCGCCAGTTTGTTGCCTATGGTTCTCAAATATTCTGGTTGCCAGTAATCCAGAGGTAAAGAGCATAGTCTAATCCAGACTGGTACAGATGTAAATGTTTCACATTCTGGAACAAAATTCATCATCCATGGCCGCATGTAGAGTCCTACCGTAGCGTAGAAGTAAGGCCCTCCTTCAAACACTTTGTCTTTGTCCTCTAGGCTTGCGAACACCACTGTGAAGAAGCCCTTTGAACCCAGATGCAAATGTATTTCTCCCTTTACCATCCAATGGCTCCTAATCTAGATACGTAATGCCCTCTCTGTTGGCCATAACACCATGAACTTGCAAATGATCGCACGTTCTTTCATATGGTCCATGTGCGCTTGAATCGTTGGATCACTCAAAATGACCCAGGGAGTGATGCTCAATTTGGGTTTGTAGACTCCCGTGGTTTTCGTAGGAGTCATTTTTCTGCTGTCACCTCCCTTCTCCCTTTCTTTACTTGTTTCCTGTTGATTCCCTTCCTGATCCTGGAAATTGTTTCTTCCAAATGCCTCCTTGCCTCTTACTTCTGAAATCTTTTCCAACGGTTTTTTAAAATGCTTTCCTCCTGCTTCCTTTGCCTCCCTCTGTGACTACTTGACTGTAGGAGGGAGCGACGCTCCCCCCTCTGCATCCCACCATGAAACCCTAATGCAGAACCCTAGCATTGACTACAAACCTTTCTCAAGTTGCTGGTTCCCGGGTAAATATAACTCTGTTTTCCAAGTCATGTAAGAATGATTTCAAATCATACAAAATTTGATGAATTATTTGATAGTGGGTCACAATCAAACTTGATTTCAGAAGACTTGGTAAAAAAATAAACCTTGAAACCGTACGTCATCATAAGCCATATCCATTGGGTTGGATAGTTAATAGTGAAAACCTACAGGTTACAAGGAAGTTCTTATTCAAGTTCTCCATCACTGAAAAGTTCATTGATGAAGTTGAGATAGATGTAGTTCCACTTGATATCTCAGGAATCATTTTGGGTAGTCCTTATTTATATGATAGGAAAGTAGTATTTTATCGCCATGACAACAAATACATATTTCTCAAGAATGGGGTGGAGTACACTGTGAGAGCCCATCGCAAAAATCTGAACATTTCTTTGGTTAATGCAGGGTAGATGAAGAGAATAGTAAATGAAAATAAAAATTTTGTACTTCTCATGATCAAGAAAAAGAATGATATTGATTATGAATCTTTTGAAGGTTTAGATGATAAATTGAAATCTGATTTGTTTGATGTGGTAAGCAAGCATGGAAAGATGTTTCAAGAACCAAATGGGTTACCTCCCAAGAGGGGAATTCAGCATGAGATTCAGTTGCAATAGGATGTTCCACTTCCAAACATTGGCATGTATCGGATGTCGATTATGGAGAGCATGGAAATCAGAAATCAAATTCAAGAATTTTTTAACAAAGGTATCATATGCCCATCTACTTCACTATGTGGTTTGCCTATTGTCTTGGTGCCAAAGAAGGATGGAACTTGGCACATGTGTGTGGATTTCCATGCACTGAGCAAAATCACGGTAAAGAATCATTATTCACTTCCAAGAATTGATGATTTCCTTGATCAATTAAGGTATGAAAAGTATTTCACTAAGTTATACTTATGAAGTGGTTATCATCAAGTTAGTATAGTTGAAGAAGACATTTGGAAAACCACATTTAAAACTAAACAATGATTGTTTGAGTGGCTTGTTATGCCTTTTGGTCTTACAAATTCTCCATCTACTTTCATGAGGGTAATGAATGATGTATTGAGACCATTTCTAGAAGATTTTTTCATTGCGTAATTAGATGATATCATCATATTCAGCAAAATCCATAGATGAACATGTCATGCATCTAACAAAGTACTTGATGTCTTAAGGAAAGAACAGTTGATGTCGAAATGTGAATTTGGCAAGACTTCTTTTGTGTATTTGGGACCCATTGTTGGAGGAGGTTAGTTGAAGATCGACCCCTCTAAGTTTGAGGTCATTATGAATTAGCCCAAACCCAATACAATTCTAGAGGTAAGAAGCTTTTTAGGGGCAACACAATATTCAAGAAAGTTTATTGCTAATTTTTCTTCCATTGTAGCTCCATTACATGCATTGAAATGTGTCAAGAAAGTATTCCACTGGGGAGATGTATAACAAAAACAATTTGATTCTTTGAATAAAAATATAAATTCAGCACCGGTATCGACACTTATGGATCTTGGACAGCCATTCGAGATTCAAATGGATGGAAGCAATTATGCCATGGGAGCAGTTCGATTGCAGCATGGTAAGTCCATTTCATTTCATTATGAAATCTTTAATGGAGATGTAACTAATTATCCCACCTCTGACAAAGAACTTTATGCATTGGTACAAACTGTTAAGAAATGGAAACACTATTTGATAGGGGGAGACCATCATCCATACGGACCATCAACCATTGCAGTATTTACAGTCACAGTCAAAGTTGCAGCAGTCACAACATTTCAGCTGGATGGGTTTTCTACAAGAATTTCATTTGGTTATCAGGTATAAAAAGGTAATCTACAATAAGGTAGTTGTTATGCTTTCAAGGCCTATTGTAAATTCATCTATTATACTCAAGCATAATTATGTTTTTCATGAAAGTTACATAGAACAATATGCAAATGATAGTGAGTTTCAAGAAATATATGCAAGCTTGAGTCAAGGAAACCAAATTGAAGAGTTGGATTATCATGTACATAACAATTTTTTGTATCACTTGGGCAAGTTGTCTATTCCACAGGGAGAAAGAAACAATATCATAAGGAAGGTGCACACTTCATTGATTGTTGGACACTTTGTTGTAGGAAAGACAATAGCGATTCTTCAAAGGTATTGTTATTGGCCACGCATGTTGGATAATGTTTCTCATTTCATAAGAGGATGTTCTTTATGTGCTACAAGTAAGCCTAGAAATAGGAAACTTGGTTTATACACTCTACTTCCAGTACCCTCACATCCATGGGAGAGAATCTCAATGGATTTTGTAGGAGTTCTTCCATTGTCAAAGAAAGGTCATGATTACTTGTATGTAGTTGTAGACATGTTCAACAGTATGTGCATACTAACACCATGTAAAAAGAAAATTATATTTGAATAAACAACTCATCTTTTCTTCGAAACCAATTAGGTTCATTTTGGTCTTCCTACTTCTATTGTAAGTGATCGAGATTTTTGATTTGTTGGGAATTATTGGTTAAATTTGTGGGACATTATGGACACAAAGTTGAAGAAGAGTACAACCTTTCATCCATAAATAGATGGAAAAACTGAGGTGGGAGATAAAACAGTTATTCATCTTCTTAGAGGATATTGCAACAAACATCCCAAGTTGTGGGATGAATAGTTGCATTACATACAACATGCATACAACAGGACAAAGCATTCTTCCACAAACACATCACCATTTGAGGCATGTTATGGGTACTTGCCAAGATCGCCATTGGACTTCATCTTTGAGAAATATGTCACCATCGATGTTCACAGTGACATCGATAAGGAAAGAAATTTCATAGAGAAAATTCAGTTGATACATCATACTGTGCAGGAACAACTTGAGAAAAGTCAAAGCAGCTACAAGGCAAGGCATGAAAAACACTAGGTTGATAACAAATTTCAAGTTAGTGAAGAATTTTGGTTATATATTAGAAAAGAGAGATTTCAAAGGGAAGGTAAAAATCTTAAGCAAATCCGCAATGGTCCTTTTAAAATTCTGGAAAATATTGGTAACAATGCATTTAAGCTTGATTTGCCTCCTTATATGAAAATATACTCTGTTGTTAATGTTGAGAATTTGAGATTGTTTGAGCCTCCTTTGATTGATGATCAAGGAGATCGTGTTCATCTGCCATCAACAAATTATTTCTCACCAGAATATCTTGATGAACTTCAACAGGATCTCATACTTGACAAAAGAATCAAAACTTCGAAGAGAGGGGATGTCAAATACCTTATAGTGGGACTCAAGGGACAAAAGCCTTCTCAAGCCAAATGGTTGCAGATCGAGAAGGTGAGGGAGCTGTACCCTCACCTATTGGACAATTGATAGTATCTTTTGGGGTCAAAAAGGCTTCTAGTGGGGAGGAGTGATCAGGTGCTTAGTATTTCGCTCAAAAATCAAAGTTCTCATAATGGCTCAACACATGAACAATCGCACCCATCTCAGAAAAATGATTCTAACACAACTTGTTTCATCAAAAACCAGGTTCGTATGAGAAAGTTATTGTGTTATGATCGCTTTGCTAAATAGGAAAAATTTGCCAAAAAAATGTTTAGTTAGTAGTATGTACTACTAACATGGTAGGTGACTAGGCATGGTCAACAATGGTCAACGATGAATTACAGGTGGAAGAGTGGCATTGTTTCATTGGGTTATACAAGTGGTGTGTTGGCATGTTTTTATTGGTTCATTTTGTGCCAATGGAAGAATGCCACATGGCAAGCCCGGAGGCCACCATGTGGCACCTCCCAAAGGCCTTGACAATCTCGACACAGTGAAGAAAAATATTATGGTGGAGGCTGGGATAGAACTCACGACCTCTGGCATACCATACACAAATCCTTAGCGCCTCTGCTACATCATGTTTCTTACCATATCAGTTCTCCACGTTAATTTGACGTGTAACAGTTATGGGTTAGCGGTTAGGGGAGGGCCACCTTGCAGGCCAACCCTCCCCCATGTGAACACATTGTTGTTAACTGAAAATAGTTTTATATACCAGCAAATTCAACATTTCAGCTACCACAAACGGTTCCACATGTGATATCAATGTTACAAAACACGCAATTACAAGTTATATAACCCGATGGCTTCAACACAGACGGTTGCCCCGACGTTTGATGCATGCTATGTGAACAAGGTTGTGGTTAATTCCATGGTCAGTGAACTCTAGAATACAGTTAAAAATGTTAAATCCACATGTGAATAGGCCACCACAAACCCCTAATGTTTAACCACTCCAAAGGTTCCGATAAACTCCAACAAAAATGTAGCATGTGTCCAGTTCTGGCAGTTGTGGTCAACACTAACTCCGCGGTTAACACTAATTATGATTAGTGGGCGACTAATCTAGGATTAATTTAATTAAGCGCAGTTTAACTGTTAATTAAATCTCAATTTAGTTTGGTGGATGTTTTGGTGGAGCCCCCAAATTTGGGCCTTCCTCCACATTTAGCGGAGCTAACTGGAGATATTCCAAAATTAGAGGAGAAATTGTAGGAAAAGATTGTCTGAGTCATAGAGTAGGAAATTTTCGACCAAATTGAGCTCAGGAAGAGGTGTTCTTGGCTAATTTGGACATTCTGAACACATTGGTGCATGTATTAGGAGCCATTGAGCTTTGTAAAACAAAATTTTTTCCATATTGAGCTAATACAAAGGCCCAAGCCATGGAAGCTAGGACAATGAGATGTAGCCCAGGAGGGGTGAACTCCTCCATAAAAACACTGTGTTAAAGTATATCTTTGATTTTTTACTGTACTTTGAATGTCTTTTGTTCATTGTTTTTTTTAAAGATATTTTTCTCATGAACATCATTTTAAACTTAAGGAAAATTACCTATTTACATACACAAACAACTAAGGAAACCTTAGTACAAGAAGCAATAAGAAAGCAAATGTTTAGAAATCTGTAATTGATATTAGCACAAAATAAACTAACAATAAAAAATAGATCATTACCAGCCTTTCATTATCAGTCTTAAATATTTTCACCTCAACCCTCAAGCTTGTCAATGTGTCCATCCAATATGGGGAGTGATTCCCTCACCCTTGGTAAACTGATCTCTCTTCCTCATTATCTCTAACCCAGTCACTTCCATGATATGATTGATTAGAACCATACTCAACCATTATATTCCTCATTGTTGTATTTCCTCTATTTTTATGATGCTTGTGATGTGCTATCAATCCATGCAAATTTTTAAACTTTTCATGATAATTCGATAAACACATAATCATAACCATGAAACTTATCTCTATTATGACAAAATTATCATGTTATTGTTACAACATATTTAAAAATCACATCCATCAATAATTAATATTTCAATCCTATCATGATAATTAATAATAAACAACATATTTATGGCCATGATCCTGCTCTCACTGAGTTGTTGTTTATATGCAACCAAACAGTTCAAATTAACACAATGTTACCATCAAAGCAACAATGAATAGTTTAGACAGGCATTTAACACCTAAAAAATTACTTAGTAATTTTTATAATCATTATTGGCTCATGATGAAGCCCATCCAGTCCAAGAGTTGAATCTGGATGTTTTGATACCACCTTGCAACATACACAACCCCTCAATTATTTTTAGAGGAATGGGGTAGAACATATCTATTATTATTATTATTATTTTCTTTTTCTACTCTGAACTCTACTTAGATATCCCAAATCATCATAAGGGCCTCACAATGAAATATTTTATTATACATTCTTATATATATATATATATATATATATATATATATATATATATATATATATATATTGTGCCCTGCCGAATGCAAATGACCTCTACTCTCCACATCAATCTAGCGTCTTTAGACATAGCACCCTTATGCCTCCTGGGTCGGTCCCATTGGACACGCCACCCTACTTACTGTCTCCTAGTGACTCCTAAGTGTGCTCCTTATTATTCACTGGGTTCTCCCTTATGGGATTATGAGGATGGTGGGACCACATTGCCTCCTTCCTAGTGGCGCACATCAATCCAACTACTGACTGCTGCCATAACCTCCCACATTGCCCTGACCTTGAATTTATGGTGACTACCTTTGATGCACCTCTTATTTATTTGAGGTTGTAGGATCATGATGAATTAGCTGGCAGGACCCCTTCTCCACTATTTAGGTACACACTCTACCAACGCAATATGACTTATGTTGACCCACTTCTCCCATCCCAACAATTTCCAAAGAGTGACCCTTTGTTGAAAACCAGGATTCATCATCAAGCTTAAGTGTAAAAAGGGGCCACTCCCCACCAATGGGGAGGAAGTCGGGGTGACAAACCTCTCCTTGAGGTTGTTCTTTCATCATCTCTCTAATCACCTCCCGATGCCTACAGTTGACTCCTCCATTTAAACTTCTTGGATGACTAGTCAAGTGGGCCAACCTTCCATCCAATGGATTAGCTTCCAGGCACACATCATCTTGATGCTTTATGTTAGAGCCTCCATTCACTACTTCTTTCAAATAATCCGGGAGGGGTCCCTCTAGGACACGTCATCCCTTCGACTTCTATCCTGATGCTTTACCTTGACTCTCTTTTGCATGTTTCCTTGCAAATCTTTAGGGGTGAGCTTAATATACTGACCTTTCAAGAGAGTCCATATCTGACCAATCTCAGGACTTTACGGCTGGTGTGTTAGATGTCTCATCCCAGCTAACATCATCCTGATCGACCCATTGCTACACCACACATTCCTCTAGGGTAACCTAACAGGTTTCTACCTCTGACCATGTTACGATGACTTCATCCAATTACAATAAAGGGTAATCAGGTTGTGCCAATGCATAGCCTCCATGACTAAGGTTCTACCTAGTTAAGGCTCTACTCGATGCTGACCTAAGTAGTTTATTAAGGCCCCTTATGGTGCTACCCCTCCCAAGCTTGAGCCAATGGTTCTACACCTTCCAACATTGACACAATTCGTTTTACACAGGTTGAAGTGCTTATAGAAAGTGGTATCTTATGTAGTTATTTCATGTTAATAGAAAGGTATCCATGCCCAAGGTTTCCAAGTTTTAGTCTAGATCCTTATGGATCCTTTTACAATCTGTAGAATTTCATATTGTCCTATTATTATTTGCATATGTACAGCTAACAACACAAATAAGTATTGCATACAGATTATTATCTCGATATAGAGATATAACTATATCTAGCTATCATATAAATCACTATTTAGTATGTTGTATGCTACAGGTTATGAACAACACCAACAAGAATTTAACACGACACCTCATTCCCATCTAGAAGCACAAATTTCTCAACTTGTTCATCAACATCATTCATTTCAGAGATGTGATGTATGTGTTCATGTATGCATTTATTTATCATAACTATAATGATATCTTTGCATAGAGAGGTGTCCACATGATCATCAAAAGAATCCAAACCATTTCAACTAGAATATATCATAAATTAATAAACATGTAAAAAAGTACAAAATATTACTTATGTTTTAAACATGCAGGGTAACTAAGTCAGGGATAAGGACTCTCCACCCAAGCATAGATAGTTGCAACCACACTTACTTGCAATTGTCACACACGATGTAGATTCTAGAGTCTAAGGGGGATGATTGGTTAAGGGAATAAATCACTGACTACAAACTCAAAATATGGAATTCTAGAGGACCTCTTCCTGAATTCCATCAATTGACTTCTACCATCTTCTTCAGCACAAGGAGTCCAAAGGTTCTCTACCTCACCTCGTGCGCACATTGTGATTCACTTCCTTCTAAGGCATCCAAAATCCATTTTAACAGTAACGAAATAAGAATATGTATTTGATAAAATATTCCTTTCATGTTGCTTCAAGATTAGCCTCTCCACAAGATGTCCAGGGCTCTAGAGCCTCCTATCTCAACCCACAACCTCTAGAGGAACCAAGTTGTTACAGGGCTCTAGAGATTACATCTCAAGACATAGCCTCTAAGGAACCAATATATTATAAGGCTCTATAGACATAGTCTCAACCCACATCCTCTAGGGACACAAGTTGTTATAGGGCTCCAAGGATCCTATCTCAACCCACAGCCTCCAGGGACCTGTTGTCGCTACTACAACACCCTCCAAAAATTTCACTACATTTAAATTTTGGAGCCTACTTTATCATCATGACAAGAGTCACCTTGGTCGTCTAGAGTCATTTCATGTTTTCCTATATGTTTCAATTTTTCTTGGGTGTTCTCAAGTGTCGTTGCATTGAGTAGAACATATTTGGTGTATTTCATGGTCACAACATCTTTGTTGTTGTAAAACAACACTTTTTTGTCACAGTCGCACACACTTCACCTGTTGTACTTGGGGAATGCATGGAAAGTTGTGTTTTGATGTATACTTGTCACTGTTAAAGCTTGTTTAAGTTTTCTTGATGATTTGGTATGTGTCACACATGGTTTTATGTATAAAACTCATCATGTTCGACCCTTTTCTTATATTCAAGACATAGACAAATTTTGGTTTCAAAGAGAACACATTAAGGCCAAGATCACATGAGTGCACTCTAAATCCTTAATTGAGAATACTTCGTTGTTTGAAAGTGCACCATGCACCCTCTAAGAGCGCAAAGCACACTCCCTAAGCCCTTTCCCCTTCCTTGTTCTGAACTACACCCTTCAAGAAACCACGTCTTTCTTTGAGCGCACTCCTTTGACTCAAAGAAGTGCACCCTCCTTAAGCATATGATTTCACCCTAAAGGCCTTAAGATCAACCCTTCATCCTTCCATAATGCATCATGCACCTTCTTGATCTGTTGAGCGTATGAGTGCACTCCGAAGGCACAAAGCTTCACCATTTAGCCTTCAAACTTGTGCCATGCACCCTCCTTAGCCTCTTGTGCACATGAGAGCACCCAAAAGGCCTAATTACTTCATCCTTTATCCTTTAGGAGTGCACCCTATTCCCTCCCTCTCTCCCTTGACCACAAAATGCACTTGGGAAGCCTGAAACCTTCCCCTTTGTCCTTCGGACTTGCGTTATGCACCCTACCTTGATTGTTTCTTTCTCTTGAGTGAATGAGCACATGATGAATCCTTGAAGCCTCCCCCATTTAGCCTTTCAAAGTGAACCCTTGAGCCCAGAAGCTCTCCTTTCTCTCTCCAAATTGCACTAAAAAGGAATGAACACAAAATCCACGTAAATCATGATAGAAGAGGAGATTTTCACGCTGATGGTTGTTTTTCATGAGTGATTTGCAGCTATAGGTATTCTAGGAGCATCATGGAAAGTACACATGAATAATGTTTGGCAATGGGTGCAAACAAAGGAAGCATTGAAGAATAAATAACACATTGAAATCTTAATGATCAAAGGACCCTACACATTCCAAGATCAAAGACCCTTTGGATGGTGAAGACATCAAGGATAGGAAGCTACATGAACAATGAAGACACAAGTGGTAGCTATGTCACCACTAAAGAAATTCCATGTCATCAGTCACTATTAGTCTTAGTTATCAAGGATAGTGACATGTGATGTCCTCATCATATGATGATGTAGAAGTCATGATGTAATGTTTTAATCATTGTAAATACAAATAAGTGGAATTCCAAGAGTCATATATGGACAAAAGATTCATGGAAGTCCAAAAGACATCTAATATCAAAAGCCATATGTAATTCCAAAAGTTATTTGGAAGTTCAAAGGTTGTAGAAGTCCAAAGGTCATTAGGATTTGGAAAGTTAAAAGTCATGGGTATGTGAAAGATAATGCCTCAAGGTAGAAAAGGATCCTCATTTCTCATGTAAAGGACTTTTAACCTTGGCTTCTCCCATAAGGCATCAGAGAGACAAAGTTATTACTTTTGAGGAGGAAGTAGTGTCTATAATGCTCCACTATTGGAGCTAGTGATGTTCATTGTATTTATGTATCTTGGAACTTTTGCTTAATATCAAAGCCTTCCAGGACAACACATTTTCAAACATGAATTGTGGGTTTTTCTAATACTATTCTTTGAATGTTTATGGTTCATTTTTTATTTCACCTGTACTAGAGTAATTGAACTATTTTAGTGACTTCAATGCTCAACTTATTGGAAATGTGTTGTAATGTTTATAAAGATCATCACATCCATGTGAACTACTTCGCTCGATGTTAAACAAATATTTCTTATTCATGTGTGTCTCCATTAGGGTAGTACTATTACTTATCTCTTAGAGGATCACTTTTTTTCCCACCTCATAGTAATAGAACCTTGATACATCTGCAATTGAATAGTGACAAGGTGCACTTGCCTACTCATTCAAAAGGACATTTTCACTTCTCCCTCATACTAACAGCTAAAGCCAAGGCATATCCTTTAGTAAACAACATTCGAGTCATATTATGGATGGGACTCTTACTCCAAACAGTGTGAGATCTAATTGGAACCCTATATCAGGGAGATCCCATGTATGTTGGTAGTATCCAACACCATCAACAAGATCCAAAATTGTTACAGGGTTCTAGAGACTAGCAGCCCAACCCATAGACTTTATGGAACCTGAGAGCCAATCCCCTTCTCTTATTTTCTCTTCTACACTACATGTTGATCGAACCAAAGTTCTTTGTCTCTCTGATGCTCAAAATGTTGTTTCTTCTCATGCTTCCTCTTCCAACAATTTTTCAATTCCTTCCCATTTTTTGAATGCCTCTCCTACTTTCTTTTAATTTTTCTATAGGGACTCTTCATCCCCATCCTCTCTACCTTCCTAGTCTCGCATTCACTGCCTTTTCCTACCTTTCTTGCCATGCACAATTTCCTTCTTAATTTATTGTCCTCTTTCCTTATTACCATTTTTCAAGCAACATAAGATTTGTACCTTCTCTTATAGCCCATTTAAATTAATAACTAGTTCATTAATTCATGCACCAACCAACTTTTAATGGTTATCTAAGAAATATAGGTTTATTTCTCTGCATAGGAAAAGCTTAATCATCCCAAGCAAGCAATCCACCTCCCCGGTTCTAGAATATGTGTCCCTTTGAATCAATGCCTTTTTTTAAAATTTCACATATTTGTAAAAAATATTTACAATGCATTTTGTGAGAGAACCATGGGTGTGGCTGTCACATCTTAGGACAAGAATGCATCTCCTTCTTCACTTTATGCTAGGTGTTCCCAAACATAAATCTATCAAATATGTCTTTTATTATTGTTTCTCCACAAATGACTAGGAATTTGTAGTATTATTTTGTTTCTACCTTATTTGTTCATAATGAAAATTTGTTATTGAAATCCATGTCAACTACCAATTGAATTGTTGCCTTATTTTTTTACCACTTGAATTGTCTTTTGGATTTGCAAGGTCAACACTTAAGATGATTCAATGGAAAATGGGAAGGAAAACCCTTGTATCCTAGGTTTCCACTTCCCACACTTCTTAGATGAATAACATTCACCTGAAGGGGCATTTTTCCTATAAGGAACATTTTCATTATAATCTACAAGTTCCCTAAACAAATGTTGGTTAGTGAATCGCCGGTTTGAGTGAGTGTGTGGAGGTGATGCTTTGATTTTAATAAGAAGAAAAATGTTCACAAAAAGGTTAAATATCATATTAATCAAGGCCTATATTTATGTTTAAAATAAAACCTAGAATGTTGTAAACAAAGAATTTAACAAATACTTTTCACATTGCAAGTCTTTGAAATTATGGATTGGGTTTTGGTCTTCTTTTCTTCCCTTATTATTAATAATAATATCTTGTTAAAAATCATCTATTGTGTGGTTGGGCTATAGAAAAAGGTGAAATCCTTGTTTTCTTCATTTATTCAATTCATTATTTTCTTCCAAAATACTCCCTTGGCTCTATTTGGTCTAGATATTTTACAGTTTGGCTTTTCTTCTAACAATTGTGATATGTGATCTCACTCTTGAATCATTACTTGTATTTTAGTCAATTTCTTTTCAATGTTATATCTCTTGGAATATGATCTGAAAAGTGTATCTTATAGCTCTTTGGTTGCTTCCCAACAAAATCCAATAATCTTTCTAGAGTGTATATTTTTAATGCATTGTTTAGTAACCCTTCAATCAATCTCTCATATCATCCTATGGAAATGAATTAGTGAATTTCATTTCCAATGCCATTGTCTTAAATTTTAAGGGAACATTTATGGGTTTGAATTTTTGTTATATATAAATATTGATTGGAAAATATATTTGATGCAACATCTATTAGGAAAAGAATGCATCTCCTTGTTATCTATATGCTCTTTGCTCCCAACCACAAACCTATCAAGTCTTTCTTTGATTATTATTGCTCCACAAGTGACTAGGCCGTTGTAGTATTATGTTTCTACCTTATTTGTTCATAATGAAAAATTGCTATTTAAATCCACTTCAATTACCAATTAAACTTTTTCTTTAGTTTTGTTACCACTTGACTTTTCTTTTGGATCTGCAAGGTCAACACTCAAGATGAGTCAATGGAAACTCGGAAGGGAAACCATTGTAACCTAGGCTCCCACTCCCCACACTTATTAGATGAATGAAATTCACCTAAATTGCAGGTTTCCCTACAAGGGACATTTTTATTATAGGCTAGAGGTTCCATAAAAAAGTATTGGTTGGTGAATCCCCTATTTGAGTGAGTTGTAGATATGTTACATGAATTACATTTCTCCTACAAGTATTTCACATGACTAAAGGAATCACATTCATGGAAACAATATCTCTATATGGTCATTTTAATAGCCCCTATCGCTTATTGTCTCTCTCTCACTACTTATGTTCTCGCTCTCTCAATATTTATATACAGTATCACTCTTTCTTATATTACATATATGGAATTATTATGGTATCTTTCACTTTAAAAATTGTAATGGAATCTCTGCATGATATGTCTCACTAAAATAAATGAAATGGTTCATTTGGATATTTTCATGGTTATGTTGGCATTAAAACATAGTACATATGGTATTTCTCCTCTACATCAGTTCACATCATTCTCTACACTCTGTATGGACTCGATGGTTCTCTTAGTATCTATTAATGGAATCATATTGGTATAGCATAAATATCGTAAGTATATTAGCACAACATCGTGTGTAGAGAAATTTTGGTGTGGCATTATATATATATATGATTCTTGTCACCAACATCCCCCAAGAGAAACCATTCTAAGGTCTTGTTTCAGATATATATGCAGAAACATTGTTAAGTAATCTAGATAAGAATCAGTCATCTACATATATGACAGAGACCTCCTAATAGAAACCTACATGATATGACAATACCCCTCTATGCTTGTGATCAAAATTATGTTGTTTACTATTGAAATTGTTGACATAATAGTAGTTATAGTATTGGAATGACATAATTGACAACATAGGCATGACACAAATGACAATATTGATATGAAAGTGGTTACAATGTCTCTATGGCCAGCGTAAATTTATGATAGATATTCTCTTGTATTTGTTTCATTTAGTTCACAAATGAAATTGTGAACTGATTTAATTTTAACCTAATGGGGGGGTTTCCCTATAAGGGACATTTTCATATTCCCATTGAATGCACTATGCTATTCTCTATTCTCTTTTTCCTTTCTCATGTGTGATTTCTTGTTTTCGAATCGAGTTAACCATTCTTTTAAATATTGTTTCATGGAGGTCTTGTTTCAGATATATATGCATAAAACTTGACAAGTAATCTAGATAAGAATCAATAATGTACATATACGGCAGAGACCTCATGATAGAAACGTACATGATATGACAATAACCCTCTATGTCTGTGATAAGAATAATGTTGTTGACTATTGACAATGTTGGTATAACAGTAGTGACAATATTGGCATGATGAAATTGATAACACAGGCATGAAGAAATGGCAGTATTGATATTAAAGTGGTAACAATGTCTCTATGGCCACTGAAAAGTTATGATAACTACTCTCTTGTATTTGTTTCATTTAGTTCACAAATGAAATTGTGAACTAGTTTAGGCTTAACCTAAAGGGTGTGTTTCCTTATAAGGGGAATTTGCATATTCCCTCTGAATGCACTCTGCCCTTCTCTTGTTCTCTTGCTCCTTTCTCATGTGTGACTTCTTATGTTTGAATCAAGTTAACCATTCCTTTTCAATGCTCCTGTTAGGTTCCTATACCAATAGGATTCATAATTTTGAATGACAAAGGTTAAGCCTTGTAATATTGTACATACCTTTGCTTTCTGCAAATGTTTTCCATATTAAAAAATTATAAAATGTAAAGAGGGTATGTCCTAAAAGAAGTATCAAAGGACACAAAGAATAAGAGAAGGTCAAAAGAATGAAAATATATGAACCCCAAAGAACAAAAAGAGACCATGAAAGTGTGCAAGTCTAAATGCCACTACTATTTACTTTTATGCATAATAATGATTGTGTGCAGCTTGTTATTCATGCCACAATCCATGGTAATCAAACTGTTTAATCTTGATTATATCATGCTTTGAATTTTATGTTTATAGTTAGAGAATAAAATTTGACCAATTAGTTTAGTCTTGGCAGATCGGTAGATAGGTAGAGAAATAAAAGGAGCTCATAAGTTTAATCTAAGCCCTTGGAAGACACAAGGTTAGAAGTAGATAGTTTGTTTTATAAAAGAAAAGTTAGGATAATGGTTTGCTAGCCTAAATGAACTCAGATAAATGAAGAAAAAATGTTAGGGTAAGTAGAAGAAAGGTTGTGACGTATAAAGTTGACTGGATAAAAGCACATTTATCATGCTTGACTATATGTTTCAATGTGCATGAGCAGTCAAGAAAGTAGGAAAAATGGTTTACAAGTTGATTTAATTAACTCCCCCTCAATCATGTCACCCCTTTACTTACTAATTTCCCCATTCATAAGTAAGTTCTACTACTTAAATCCTTCAACTCATAAAGGCTCAGAGCATTTCTATGACTTTTAGAGGGACCGGACCATTGGTTTAATGCCTTATGGACATCAAGTGTTAGAATCCCCTTCATAAAATTCATCTCCCTTCATTTCCCTTCGTTAGCCTAACAAAACCCCTTTTCCTAAGGTTAAACTTCATTTACCTAGGAAAAAATAAATAAACCCATGTTAAATTCCCTTTCACTCAAAAAACCCAAAAAAAACAATTTATCCTAAGTATTAAGTGTATGTAAATAAAATGCGCAAATATTGCATTTACATTTATGCTTAAGGGTATATTCACTCTGCCAATTTCATATTAATTTTTAACTTAATTATATAAATCCCAAAATACCTTTTCCCATATATTAATTAAATCCCCTATATAAATATTCCCACCCTTAGTTTTAATATAAACTATATAATTTACCCTATATCCCAACAAAACCCACTTAATTTACCAAATATAAGTAAACCTAAGTTAATCCCATCATTAAGTTTAGCCTGATCCCCTAACCTCGTGATTAACCCCACGTTGATCAAAAACCACTGTGATTAAGGCCCCTGGGCCCCCCCAAACTCCCGTTCATTTCCTCCGTGCAAGTTTTCCACCCGACTACCATTCGATCAACTGCACCCTCATCCAATGGTCCACAGCCATATCGGCTTCACCCGACGGCTGATTGTTACCCGCCCGATAAAGCAGTTTTTCCCGACCCCTTCTTTTCTACATGTCAAACACAGAAGTAGAGCGGGTGACCTCGCCCAAATACTGCCTCCTTAGAAAAGAGGTGCGATGGCTTGGGAAAACCACCTCCCTGCCAACTCGATAACCGCTCACTGTTCATTTGAAATCACCCACCAAAAAGTGACCAATGCCAATAAAAAAGGCTGAGAAGCCCTTTTCCATCTGTTTTCGCTCGAGCTCTTTGAAAACCTCTGTAAACCAAAGTTATACCCGCCACCCTGAAGACCACCAATTGACCTCAATTTTGCCCTCAAAGAAGCTGTAGAGACCACATTCAAAGCTATCAGAGCCCCTTCAACCTGCCGAAGTCACCCAGAACACCAATTCCACGCTTTCACCTAAACTCCAGGTATTTAGAGACAGACCACCAAACACCCCTTCCAGTTCAAAATATTTAGTCTTTAAAGCATTATAAGTAAGTATGTTTAATTGGAATCACTTCAGCTGGCTAAAAATCCCTGGAACCCTCGTGAAAACTTCTAGATTTACTGTAGACCTTCTGGTATAAACCCCCAAAGCCTAATTTAAATCCACAAGAACTGAATTATGGCTGCCCCAGTCTCCATGGATGTCAGGCCAGTATCAACTCCCCATTTAGACCTTGACCACCTTCCCCTGGCAGACCTAGATTTCCAAATCAAAGATACAGTGACATTCCAACCCTTGCTCAAAATCCATTTCTTAAGAAAGGACAGATACCTCAACCACACTGATGATATTGGTCTTTGGGAGTCCAATTTACCTAAATACCAGTTCCCAGAAGTGCATGTTTTCCCTGAAATTGTGCACCTATTCCATGCCCATTACAATCCTAGTGAAAGAGTTGTAAGGTCCCCAGACCGAAAAATCTTATTTTACATTACAACTGAGTCAATTAATGAAATGCTCCAAGTTCAACTAGGTCCTAACCTCACCCCACTCTCCATTGGGGATTTTCTAGACCAGTATTCTAAACTGAACTCTGCTAAGTTAGCCCAAGTTTTCCAAACCTTTATTAGAGAGGAGAAGTACATTCGTACATATACCCCTCCATATGTTGCTGCCATATTCTCTGAGAGGCGCAGACAAGTTATAGCTATGATATGTTGTGTCCTTGGCTACACTACAGATGAATTCATTGATGAGCTTATACTTGCCTTTTTGTCCATTTTCACCCCAAGACAACGCCCTTCCATTCTTTACAGTTATGCCAAGTTCATTGTTGAAAGAATGCATGAAAAATTCACCAGGATGCACAATGAAAGGGTGTTCAAATACTCCTCAGTTCTTTACCACTTATTTTTTTATTATCATTTAGAGAAATTCCCCTTCACCATCAAGAAGCTAGATACCAAAGGCCAGCCTAGATCAGTCATTTTCTAGACCCCATTATTCCATAAATACTGTTCCCATACCCCTACACAGAGTTCATTGACTCTTTTGTCCATCCAGTTGTAACCATGTTGACAGGAAGCCCTCCACCCAGAATAAGCCTAGAGATAAAAAGAGTACTCCAGCTATCCAAGAAAAGCAAAGTGGGAGATTGGTATCTCTACCAAAATCACATTGAAATAAGGATCTATGAGTGCCAACTTACCCCATACAAACAGCCCAAATACCTCCCCATGATGTTATTTTCCTTAGAATATTACAGACATATATTAAATTCAGATGAGGTCAACTTTGTTTTAGCAAAGAAAAAGGCTTAGTTCAGAATCAAAGACTAGTTAGGCCCTTTCATTTGTAATTCTAGGGAGGCAGGAAAGGAAGTAGATCAAATTCTGCAACAAATGAAGTTTAGGAAAATTTTCATGTGGAGGTATGACCCCCAGGAAATTATAACCAAAAAGAGACAAAAGGTCAAATTGGGACCTTTCATCCATCACCCTATACCACAAATTGAGATGTATTCCAACCAATCTGAGTGGTTGGAAAAAACTCTCATAGACAATGATAGTGCAAAGGTTGATGTAGAAAGCACCTTATTTGATCTAGAAAAGCAGCTTGATGAAAGCCCATTCCTGCAGGTACCAGAACTAGAAGGAACTATGAGTACATCTCATATCTTGCAAACTCCACAGAATGAGGAGAAGGACGCTAAAAGAAATAGAGAACAAGCCTCCAACTCAGGAAAGGAAACCTCCAATGTGCAATGTCAAGCCAGCTAGAGTAGGAAACCTAGGCTCAATCCTATTTCAGAACAGGAAAACATAGAAGGCTCAGTAGAAATAACATATGCTAAGCTAGATCAGTGCAAAGGAACAACCCCATCTAGGGAAACACAAGGGCCATCTACTTCCAAAACTCAGATTTTGGAAAGACAGCTCAGTGTGGAAGTCTCCTCATTTGCCAAACTACTGATAGGGAAAGGGGCATCAAAGACAGGTTTAAGGAGATTAAGAAGAGAAATGAGCAACTAAAAGTAGAATATTATGCTCAATACCTCAAGCTCACGCCACCTAATCAAAATAGGTTGATTTCATATTTTGACATAAAGTAAGGAAGGTTGCAAATGTCCTTCATACAACCGATTACACAAAAATCGAGGACAACCATTGACTTTAAGAAGATTGATTTTGAAGTATTGGCAAGGGATATTCATCCCATTGACCAAATTGAGCTACACAAGCAGGCTGGAGAGATGATTTACTCCACCCTCACTAGGAAGGCTATGGCTGCACATCAATTGCAGAGTTCACTGAAAAACATATCAGCCTAGTATCAGTTGGAGAAGGCCTCCTTACAGACCAAGGACACCAGAATCAAGTTGTTGGAAGACTTGGTAATTGAGTTGGGACATGATCCCAAAGACATCAAGGCAGCAGAGCAATTAATTAAAAAGAAAAATGATGACATTGCTGCTCTTAAAAAATAGTTGAAAATACCCCAACTACAGCATCCCCAGACACAAGGAATCTTGGAGAGCCAAGCTAGGCATGAAGAGTTGATGGACTTAGTCCTACAATTAAATGATCAGTTAAGGGAGACAAAGAAGGAATTGGAAATTTTAATCCAAATGAAACGGACTGATATTGCCACAACCTCTATAAATGTCCTCCCAACAGTCTCAACATCTGTTCCTTCCACATTGGTTGCCTCATTGGCTTCCACAGCTCCTATGCCTATAGCACAACCAATTTCCACAGAGTCTACATCAGCAGCAGGTACATCAGGAGAGGAAGCAAAAAAGTTGGTTAGAGCTATGGAGGAAATGTCCCTACAGGCTATGGAGATGAATAAGTTGAAAGAAAAGGTGACAAGCTTGGAAACTGATTACAATCTTGCTAAAATCATGCACAAAGAAGAAGTGCAAAAGAATGCTAGAATGACTGAGATATTAAAAGCCATGGAGAAGGACCTGACACTAAAGGAACCTCTTGGGCAAGCCAAGGAACTATTATGGGCCAATATCATTGACTCTGTCAATGATATTTGGCCATCTATTCAAGTAATTTTTGAACAGATAGATTTAATAAAAATGGCTACAGAGGTCATCCAAAGAGTCAAGGAAGAGTTAGGAGAAATGCCTGAAGATGCTACTAGGATTATCCAGTTCCCTAACAGCAAAAAAAAGTATGAGCTTCAGGAATTGGAAATAGAAGACAAGACAGAAACCATTTTGGAGGTGAGAAAGGTCCTTACCAAGAGAAAATTAATGTTAAACTTGGAGGACAAGTGTCAGAATATGCAAGTAGCCGTTGATAGATTTATGGCCAAATTTCAAATTTTGAGAGAGAAAGGGTTACCCAGTCCCTTGGTCATAAATGACAATCTCATGACACAGCAGAATTACAATACCAAAATCAGAGATCTAGCTAAAGAATAGGTCAGTACATCATCAATCAAGGCATTGCCAACAAGCAAAGTTCTCTATCGCACATTTGAAAACTTGTTTTACCCTCGGCATGAGGTAAAGCACTTATTCATCACTAAGCCTACCTTTTCCAAGTACACCAAGTTAGATGAAATATATAGGAGAATTCTAAAGATCCAATTACTTGATGATGAAACATGGGATAAATTGACTAATTTATTGTGAGAAATATGAAGTAAAAAGGTTAATGTACAGTAAAAATAAAACAACCAGGTAAAAAGATGAAGACAAATCAGCGAAGTCAAAGTGTATCAGTGTCAAAGAGTATCAGATCGAAGTCTAAGGTTAAATGAATCTTCCAACGTGAGAGATCAAACAACAAGGCAGCATAAAGGGCTAAAGATCAAACCATAAAGGCCAGTAGTACCAAAATAAAAATGATAGCATGAAGCAGTTCAATAGATGTCTCTATCTTCTTGCAAGAAGATATTTTATTTCCTAGATTAAATCACAAATTAAGTTGAGATATTTTGCAATAATTTTTTGTATAAATACTTCACAATTCAAAGTATGTAGGGTGGATTCTTAGACATTTCTATAGAGTTCTGATCAAGAAGACTGTAAAGCTATTGTATCATTGGCTGAGCCAGCAAGTTGAATTGATGAATAAAGACAAGATGTTTCACTGGATTCATGTGTTGAGCGAAATTAAGACAAGTATTTTCATGTGTTGTCGTAATATTTCTCAAGTTATTCATAGTATTTAATGTGTTTCTAAATCTTAATTTCGTATTTGGAAAATTACCTCAGAATTTGTTTGATTACACTCTGTTTTAACAGTTATGCATTTCAATGTTTTCTACTGATAACTAAGTTAAGGAATTCTTAATTTCTCCTTAGTTTAGGTTGTACTCTTCAAAATCTAGGTTAAAGGATTATTAGTTTCCCTTTGATCCAGAGTATTCCTCCATTCCTCATTCATATCCTGGTCTAAGAACCCTTAATTTCTCTCTCACCCTGACTGAAATCATTTCACCCCTCTATTCCAAAGTTCTAAACTTTATTCTACGAGGTTTCCCTTTGAACATTCCCTTTAGTGAGTTGATCCAGTTCTGCTGCCCTTCTATTGACTCCATAGCCAATGGTCCGAAGACATCATTTTATCCATTTGTTTAAAGGATTATTCTATCCAATCTCGAATACAAATAAAAAACCCCAAGAACAATAATAACTAGCTTGAAATCCAAGCAAACAAAGCTAAATCATATAGAGAGAGCCCTCTTTGAGCCTAGGTTGGCTAGAGCCTATGCTCCGAAGTTGGTTTGTAGTTACTTCGGTCATTTTATTTCTTCTAATAACTTCTAGAGAAATTTCTGAGTGATAACAGCTCCTACTATAATTTTGTTCATGGTTTTTGAAGATTCTTTTTAAATGTGCAAGTGTTGGATGAAAGGAAGATAACTAAACATTGAAAAAGTTAAAGAAGAAAATATTTATTTTTTGTGCAATTTTTTTAGGTTTTATTGTCTCCTACCCGTAGTCAGCATAGACTTATATGTGTGTGTGTGTGTGATGCCATGGACAGTTAGTCAACTACCTACGCTATTTAGTATTGTTGCACCTTATGGTCATATGCAATTCTCATCATAGGTTTACATCTATGTTTCCAGTATTAACTCTCACAAGGAATCTCACAAGGAATCGTTTGTGGGTCGGAAAATTACATTTACAGACCTCTTGGGCAATAGTATTTGTAGGTGATATTGACTTGAGGACTTTTAGGTTCCTCACTTAAACTTATAGTATTAAAAACTCATTAAGCTGCTTTAGGAAATATTGATTAACTACTAAATACTCATTAAGTTACAATATTTTATACCCATTCACCACAGGGAATACAATCTTATTAAATCTACATATACTCTTAACAAATTCTGTAGTACTGGTGATTATCCTTTCCTAGACATCAAGACTGCAATGGTAACTGTATTGAGGTTAAATCTAGTTTTAATGACAGTAAGTATCATCCTTATAAAGGATGTGAAATACAGATGTTAATAATGCTTTTAGGGATGATATTTAACAAAATGTAAAATCTATGGACATACCCTCCCTCAACAAGGGGAAGTGGTATGGATAAAGTGGTATATCAAACACTTTGTTTCCATTGAAACAACATGGAGAGGGACAATACAAGAAATTACGAGTTGTGCCTTTTTTGAAATTTACTTGTAATTGCAAATTTGATCTAACTGGATTCTAGATATTTCACTACTTTTTCAGATCTTGTGCTGGAATTTACTTGTATCCATTTTCTTATATCTCTGCATGAATTTGTTATTATTTTGTATATGAGGATATGTTTTAACACATTTGTATCCAATCCCAAGGGTGTGATTCTAGTAACCAATCTCTAGGGTGTGATTCTAGTGATTGTCTCAAACAATGGTGGTTTTTGGCTTTGGTGGTTACAATGGAATACATATTTCCTAGCCAAAAATAAATTTGATTGCAGAACTACATCATCATTCCCACTCCATACATTTATTTTATTTCTTGCTATTATTTACCATGTAGCTTGTAATAGTACTAATATGATTTTTTATATTTGTATGTAGGCATCATATACTTTTTTTTCTATTTGTATGCAGGAAATAACATTGTGTCTTGCACCTAAAACTAATATATATATATATATATATATATATATATATATATATATATATATATATGCAACCAACATATTATTTTATGATTAATCCATTATGTATCTTTGCTAGGATGTATTAATTTGGGCACAAGATAATATTATGTGTGTTGGGCATGAGGTGCCATTACTTTCTAGTTTTGGCCCCAAGGTTCCATTACATATATGTTCAATATCATGTGCTTCCATTTTTGAAAGAATGGATTGTTAGACAATTTTGACTTCATATAGTTTTGTCTTTAGACATGAATTAACTCTTTTTATGGTTTATTTTTTTGAATAATTTACGTGGTTTATTTTTTGAATGACATTGTATTATATTCAAGATTTAGTTTTTTCTTGATGACGATGAATTGAACCATTAGAAAACAAATTCAACATGTTTGGAGGATTTAATTTATTTTATTATGGAATGCATCTACCAACAAATATAATTTTTTATCTATGCTAATTTAACATTTAATTACCATATTGCAATAAACAATTTGAAATTTGAATTAGTTAAAATTAAGTTTGAATGGTAAAGAGTAGTTAGATTGATTCTAAATATGATTCCTTAAGTACATTAGCCAATTTTATAACGCTAAAATCCATATAGTTGTAATGGCAAGGTTGGAATTTTCTAATAATAACAATACATAATAATAAGAATAATATAACATAACAATATATAACATTAAAATAACATAAAATAACAATAATAATATATGAACAATTTTACGTCTAGGCCACTATAGCATAACATAACATAACAATATATAACATGACATAAAAACAAGAAAATAAGAAATATCCTAATGTAATATAACAAATATACATCCATATTTTTAAGAAATATAATAACATAAGAAGAAATATATAACATAACATTTAACACCTAGTTCATATAAGAAATATAACATATTCCGCGATGGGGGTGGCATTAATGTTATTAGGCGCAACAATTAGCATCATTTGTATGCATGGAATAATAATGGTGAAAGCGAAGACAGGAATGGTGATGAGAGAAAATCTCTCCACATGTCCTCATCACATCATCGCGCAACGGTCACACTACCCTCAGTTGCAAACAAACCTCCCGTTGTCAAATTAGTTTAAATGTGGGCATTTGGTTGGAGAGGGGACTCAATTTGACATTTATTTTTTTCGGCCATCGCAGTTGGTTATGGCTTCATCCCAGGGAATATTTCTTATAGAGTGCAAAGACTCTGATGTAATAAAGGCATGTTGTGCTTAGGAGCACATGATTTAGGTTTTTAATGTTGCAGTTAACATGTGTGTCATGATGCACTCTTTTCCTTCTCTGGGTTTTTCTCGCTTAGGTTTTTTCCTCCTACCTATTCGATCCTCTCACATTGTTTTCCCTCTATAATGATATAGGCCTTGTCTAAGGGTGGAATATTTTTAGCTTTGTTTGATGCAAAGAGGTAAAATTTCAAATGTCATTCAACTCTTGGTTACCTAGGTGGGAACTCAACACTTTCAACGAAGGTCTATCTAGGTATTACCCACCTCCATAGTTCCTTTCTTGTCATCAATTTACTGGATATTGTGTGTTATTTCCCTTTGGAAGTATATCTCATTCTTCAAGGTGCCCATGTTCTTTTTTTTGTTTCTTCATAACACAACGATAGGTCCCTCTTTTGAGTTGGTCGTTGTGTTTCCCACTACATCCCAACAAATTACTGAATCTACAGATATTTCATTCATTTGTACTATAATGTTATGTGGTGTTTGGTATCCTGGCACATTTTTGATATGGTTTTGATATTCTCTTGAGTTGGATCTTGGCTAAGCTCAGTTTCTTAGTTCCTAGCAATCATTTTCCCTTACAAATTTAGTTGTTTTGGGAGTGTGAATATTTATTTGGGTCAATCTTCCTCTCTATGGTTAATGATGACTTCATTTGTATCAGTATCCACACTTCCAACATCGTAGTCTCCTATTTGTTCCCCTTCTAACCATCTACACACATTTTCCCTACTATTACATGGCACCCAAACAACATCTACCCAGTCATCAGGGTGGCACCTCAGGTGCATATTCCTCTTGTCGTTGATGTCTCTTTGGTTGGCACTCTACAGATTATCATTTCTATTTCATTCCCCCTGAAGTGATGAATGATATTCTTCACTTGGAAGTAAGGTAATTTGGGAGTCATTCATACTTTTTTGACTCTGAAATCGATGAAAACACATTCAAGTGGACACTAGACCCAAGAAAATTTCGAAAAATGAGGCTCCACTTCCTTCATTTAGTGGTTGTGCATTGTTAGATAGAAACATTGCCTCACATGGTCATCCATGACAAGAAAGTCGATAATTATTAGTTATTTTCATAACAAGAGGATATTAAGTAAATTCTTTGGGATATTAGATACAATCTGGATGGCAACGTGACCAAGTTAACAAAGGTAGAGCATTTTTTGGTGTCTAGCTCCGACTCTCGATTAGATACGAGACTTGAAGCACCAACAATCATCAACACTCCAACAAAGATTCCACCCCAAGGAAATTCCAACTCCCTCTCTGCGATTATCATAACAGATTAATAATTTCTCATAGTTCTTGGCATTTCATTTTGGAAACAAGTTATGCCTAGATTTTCTATGTTTGTATCATTTCATGGTGTTTTAGTATGCCATATGCAAACACCGATTTTTGTCTAGTTTTCTATGAACACACTTATGCATGTAACTCTTTATGGGAAACATCTTGTTTACCGAGCATGACATTTTTTTAAGTTTTTCTAAGTTTTTTGAACAATATGGAAGTTAATCCTGGGATTTGAGGATGTTAATGAAAGGATCTAAGATAGTTTTTGATAGAAATGTTGAACATTGTTTCCACTCGTGGAACATGGTATCATAGAGAGTTTTGAGAAATAGAAGCTATCAATGTAAATGTAATATCAATTTTTCAGTAATATAAATACATCTACAAAGCTTAAAAAAAGAAGGAAATATAACATATAACAAATTTACAATGTATATATATATATATATATATATATATATATATATATATATATATATATATATATATATATATATCTATATATATATATATATATATATATATATATAACATAACAATAACATTACAATAATATAACAAGAAAGATAATCTAAAAAATCTTAATGTATGAGAGTGTTTAATATGTTTATATATTTTCTCCCTAAACTTCTCCATAAAAGATGTCACAGAAATGTTGTCTTCAAGTAAATTAATCTTTCTTGATGTTAACACTAAATATGCAATGACAATGTATGTAATATATTCATATCTTCTGCACTTCATAGTGACATTTTACAATTACGAAGCATTTAGATCAATGGGATACTTAGCATTAAAGAGAGTCAAATGAGAACACTCTTTGTATTTTCTTCCACCAATACAATCTTTGTTATAAAATAATTTATCATTTTCTCAATCACATAATATATTAGATAAAATTTTATGAACAATAGAAGGAGGAGTATCATTGGACCAATAATTTGCACCAACTTTTAGAAATTTATCATATTATAATTGGAATTTTACATGTTATCAACAACAACATGTGTCATGAACCGTTCTAGCCCTGAAATACCATGGTTTAATCTTCACAAATGTGGTAAGGGAAATATTCACATCAGCTTTACTCTCCATAAAATTTTGAAATAATTCCACTTGACTGACCACTGTTATTTTTTTGGGATTATCTTCATAATTCCCTATAGATATACGATGCTACACAATGTCCTTTTCATTTGGTAACACATGAGAATTTGAATTCCAAAACTATTTCCTCCTACCTCTCACATTATCTACAAGTATATATTGATAGGATTTCCAAATAATATTAGCCCAAAATGTAAGCTCATCATTCTCATCTACTTGAATCCTAAAAAATTTATGACTCCATACACTTTTTCTTGATGTTTTGTATATTATTGTTGCCGCTGACAACAACCAATGTGATGTAGTTATTTTTCCAACAATACCTTGTTGGCATTATGATGCATATGTTGTATTTGATGGCAACCCACTCGTAGAAGAACAACTCTCTATAACTAGATGAATCTACAGAAGAGATATCAGATGTGACAGAATACATGGGATCAGTTCAGATGTAATGAACAATGACAATTCATTAAGATGATAGTTCTCAGTATGGCAAGTTAGCTTTGCCATCAAGTCCAAAGGGGGAGATTGTTGGCATTATGATGCAGGTGTTGTACTTGATGGCAACTCACATAGATGACAGATCATAGTGCAGCAGGTTAGTAGCAAGAATTGTTGATCAGACTACAAAGATGAAGAAAGAAAAGTATATACGCAGGTTCGCTATATACGAAGGCGCGTATACACGCGGGATGGCTGATCAGAAGTCGCGTATGCGTATGCACGCACATTCATGCACGGAAAAGCATGTACATGTGGAAAAGATTATGTTTGGTCCATGGTATTTAGTCTGACATACTTGAACCTATGGTTTTGGTCCTTGGTATTGCATCTAAATGTTGAACCCTGGTATTGGGTCCCTAGTATTGACTATTTATGGTTTTGGACCATGGTTTGGTTCATCATAGTAGCGTATATATGATGAGATATGATATTTAAAGTTGCAGTTGGATCTGGTTATTGTTGCAGAGTTCTGTTGTCTGTTATGTGACTGTGTTGATTGACAGTGTTACAGTATTGGGTGATTCAGAGATTGATGATGCAAGTGTAGTTGATGGGTTTTGCAATAATGATTGATTTTATGCTTCAATGTTATTGATGGGTACAGTATGAAAATTGGATGAAACATGGCCTTTCAGATTATGTGTTGTGTTTCAGGAGTATCCAGTCTGAAAATGTATGAAATGTGGTCCCTGGAGGAAGTAAGAAGATTGTAGTCTACAGTAGGCTGAAACCTATGTACTGGTAAACATATTGGCCCATACAAGAGCCAGGGGGTTGGACCTCCCTTCTGTAGCAGCTGGAAAACGAGTGAAGGTTGGAGCATTTCAGCAAGTAGCAGCCTGCGTACTAGTACATTAGCTAGTACAAGAGCAAAGGGGGTTGTAGCTCCCTTCCATGAGAGTCTGGAGAACGAGATAAGGTTGTAGTCCTCTGCAGGTAGAAGCCTGCATACTGGTATAAGACTACACCAGTACAATTGTAAAAGAAGTTTCTACAATTCTAGATACAAGATTTTCACCCGCTCGCGGCATGTAGTTGTGTTTGATGCTTTCTTAATAAAGGAAGATAGAAACATCTCTCATTTCCTCATGTTTTCCATGTAAATCCACATTTCATTCAAACCCCCTATTTTGTACCCTCACATCTTTTTCAAGCTCTCTATTTGGTACCTCCACACCTCCTTCAGGCTCTCTATTTGATATATCCACATTCCTTTCGCTCTCTCTATTTTCCCTTTGTGCTCTCCTCTTTGCTTTTAGTTTCTCATTTTTTTCCCTTTAAATCAGGTTTAATGTGATCATACTTTCATTTATAATTTTTTTGGTTTCCCATTTTTCTTAAATTTAGAAATCTAAAATCTAATTCCAAAGAAACACAAGTTAGTTCAAGGTTTTAATACTACAAATGATCAAGACAAATTCAAACATATCAAAGCGTAATTTTTTTTAATTGTGATTCATCATTTAACATAAAATAGATTTCTATATAACTTCTCCTGTAGAAAAAAAATTCAAAATATCCTTTTAATTTCAATTAAAAAATTAATAAAACAAGGCTTCTTCTCCCAAAAAAAATAATTTTCCCACACACATATACACATATATATATTCTTTTTTCCCCTTATCAAAAAGATAATGTTTGTACCCTTTCAAAAAAAACATTCAAAATATCATTTTTGATAAAAAAATATTTATTGTTTTCTTTCCATAGAAAAAAAAACAATATTTGATTTTCATATAAAAACAATGAAAAAAGGTCCTTCTTTCAATTAAAAATAATTATCCCTTTTCCCCATATAAAAAAAACTTACGGTCTCAATCAAAACTTCCAACCGAGTATTTATACACCTCTTAGGCGAAATAATTGATTATCAAAAGTCGTGTCCATTCATAAAATAATCGTGTCGGTCAGCGGAAAGATTCTTCGCACGCATTCTCAGACAAGAGTTTATAATGTTTTGTCAAAGAGTTTCTTCGGAGAACAACTCTCTCCTAAGAGTTTATAAACCTCTCAGCCAATGGTATGGGAAAAAATATTATTTTCCCAAACTCTCTTCCGAGAGTGTTCGCAAGGGCAGATTCTCTGTTAGAACTCTCGACCAAGAGTTGTTAAATTTCTAAGAAAAGAGTTTTGAAATTGTTAACCCAATGTAGTCAACGTCGACAAGAGTTGTGAAAAACTCTTAGCTGAAAGTTGTAATTTTATTGACCAAGAGTTTTCCACAACTTTCTGCCGAATTATTTTCTTGGCCGATATTTTCCAGTCAACGAAAAGTTAAAAAAAAAAAAAAAAAATCGGTGATTTTCAGGAGATTGCTACTTCACAGGAGTTGAATCCCTGCGCAATTTAAGAGTTCGTTGATGCTTTTGGTACCATTGGATTCAGATCTGAATCTAGTTTTAGATGATATAAGTTTATCCATTTTTATACACATATTAATAATTTTATACTAAACTATGTCAATACATTTTTTAGGCTTTTAAAAATGAGCTAAAATGAAAAATAAATAACATCAAAATCGAAACACTAAATTATTTGAAAATTCAGTTGGTACTTCTTCTTTATTTTCTCTTCAAAATGGTAGTTTCAACAAACCCTTTGATGATCACATTAAAATAAAAATTTATGGATAACCAAAAGCGTTGAAAAAACACCATTTTTTTTGTCTTACTCTATTTCATTAAATAATTAAACATAATGATTGAATCTGAAAATTCACCAAATATAATTAAGATTCTAGTGAAATCTATGTAGATTGTGATGATATAATTTTTTCCCAAAATGAATTACCATATCTACAAACCATGGTGGTCACTGAAGTCACTCATTATACTTTTATGAAATTTGCATGGATATGCATTCAGTATCCACCAAATTTCTCTAGCAATATATCTATAATTTTTTTTAAATATGAGTATGAAAGCAAGAAAATTCTCTAGAAACCTTGTTTTTACTGTAAAGTCCAATTCTCAAAGAAAATATGAGTTTCTAGCAACTGAAGTTGAAAAAACATAAAATTTCACAATTTTGTATGTCAAAAACAAGTTATAAGTGTTTCCCAATTTCGCTTTTTCACCAATATATATATATATATATATATATATATTGTGTATTATTGTATAGCATGTTTTATGTTAAACATAGTGGTTAAATATTATTGTTTGTAAATACTCCGAGTTAAATAATCACTTTGGAGTGAATGTTACACATCACGAAGAAATGAATGGTGCAATGAAAATATATTTCTTGATCTTAAATCAACGAGAAAAGGGAATGCAAGTTAAATAAAATATTTTCACTTACCTTGGTCAAATCCAAAAATATGGAATAGTTCAAACTCTCTAGGTTATGTATCCATTATAAGGAAAAGCATGTGAAGTTGTAATTGTTAGTTATGCATTTTTAGGATTCATAATTTATGTAGTACACCTTCCAAGAATTACAATTTCTCCTTTTTCTTACGTTTCAAGCGCGGACATTAACGTAATATATTAAGGAAAACTTCTATTCTTGTCCCCAACATTGAACTCTGGTATTAAATTATGATCATCCTGATTATATCCAAGCTCCCTTTGTCTCCGACAATCCATGTAAATGTAGGCACACAGTCTGCATGCAATAGATTATAATGTCTCCCTTTGAATGCAGGTCAATACATGCATGCATCCTTCTAATGACTAGAGGGGGCCTGACCCACGTTCATAGTTAATTAGCCAAACAAATCCCTGTACTACTGGCCCTTTTGGCAACAACCTATGAAGCGCGGACTAAGGTCTCACCCGAAGTAGTATGGGAGGGTGCTGGAACCAGGTTTCCACACCCTTGAGATGTCTAATAGGTTGAGTCGATCCAACTGGTAATCCCTTCGCACAAGTTACTTCGCGCGCTCCCCTAGCTGTCGCGACCCAATCTATCTGCCTTCGCACAACCCTAACTAGGGTAGTGGGGCTTCTGCATTGCTGGAGCAGTTCTCTATGCTAATTCCCTAAGTCTCACTTGAGATCTTACTTGGCTTCTTACACAAAGTAGTCACCTTCGCATAAACAGATGTCTTATGTTATATTTATTTATTTAACACATTAATATAAGTTCGTGCATGTGAATAAACAATAAAGTTGCAATTCATGCCCAATAACATATAAAACAGGAAAAGATACATATAAATATGATATAACTTCTCTTTTATTAATTCTTCCCATGGTTACAGACTCGACCTGCGCTGTGCACTCAGTTGCAGGGGTCCGCGCACTCATCTGTGGACTACTAGGCCTCTATGCACTCAACTGCAAAGCCTTCTCCTATTCTACGACCCAAGACCGATACACTAACTCAATGCTTCCTCAATCTCTTAGACTCTTCATTCTATTTCTATCTATTATTCCCCTTCCCTCTCTTTTACTTAGAGCCTCGCTCTATTTATACAATCCCATGGTCCGCAGACCAAGGGTAAATCTTACAAGCCGACATTACATTACATTACAAAATAAGGGTGGACAACCTTGTGACTCTATTATGACTTCACGGTTTGCGTCCATAATTCATGGAGTCTTTACAATGGACTTTGTCAAAACTTGGGCCTTAGGCCCCACAACATTCCTTAGGGGATCCCACACCTAATAGGCCCCCAACACAAACATCGTGAATTGCCCTCAAGTCACTCTATTGGTGCGGAGATCTTCGTGCGGAGTCCCTGCAACTTTCCTTGAACAAATGCAAGGTTGGCAGCGCACTGAGCAGCTGCTTGCTGGACCTTCTGTAGACATTAGACATTTTTTCAAGACCTTAGAGTTTGAACTGCTTCCCTGCATCTGTGTTTGCATCCCATGCATTTGTGCGAGCTTGCCTTCAATTGTTGCCATAATGACGAAGACCTTGTCGATCCAAG
Organism: Pinus tabuliformis; assembly: GCA_031772625.1. Classification (NCBI taxonomy): domain Eukaryota; kingdom Viridiplantae; phylum Streptophyta; class Pinopsida; order Pinales; family Pinaceae; genus Pinus; species Pinus tabuliformis. The sequence goes on along the minus strand of CM062806.1, from coordinate 802,226,589 downwards.
GCTGAACATGTGCCTTCAAAACTACTTCTTTGTGCCATGTCGTGTCCACCTACTCTTTCAACGCTTTAGCCTGTTGCATGCACGCAAGTCTTTGAGTAAGGGCCACTAACTGCGGGGTCCCTTTAATGCTATCATACTGTCGCTGGAGCTCGTGTGCCTCCGTTTCTAGGTGCTAGATGTTAGGATCCTCCTGCAAATTGGTGAGGACCTCAAAGGATTCTTCCAATGTTCTAGTGTAGTCCCTTACTGCACAGTTGATCTATTCCATCCTGATGTAATAGTGTTGGCACGTTGTTCTCTAAATTCTGGAGGGGTGGAAAGTTGCGCCTTCAATCACAACTCTGCTATTTGAAGGTTCAGCTCCAACTGAAACTTAGTCATTTCTTCTCATGCCTCACGCACCCCTGCTGTTAATTGGTGGATACGCGCCTTTGCTGGTGTATCTGTGGGGATGGCCAGCTCGAGGACCATCTGATAAGCTTCTTCCAGTGCCTGTACCATCTTCTAGTTCTGTGACACAACCTCGTCACGCTGCAAGCTCAACTGCTCCATGTTGATATTTTTCTCACTAAGTACCTGGAGTGTGCGGTTCTCCCTAGCCCACAGTTCTGCAGTAATCCCATCCTATAGAGCATACAACATCTCTCGTAGGAGCGCAACCATGTTGATACCTATCCCTTTTAGTGCACTAACCGTGGGCCTATCGGCCTCTTTTGTCATAACCAATGCCCCTTTTGGCAATACTATTGTGTTGGTTGCTCAAGCATGCAGCATCTGCTCGGCTGCAGCTGTCCCTACCACAAGGCTAGTTGAAAGGACACCAACCTGAGGGGTGCGCACCTGCAACTCCTGAAGCTGTGATTGGAGGGCCCCAACATAGTCCGATTCTCCTCCATGAAGCTTTGGATAGCCTCGGTGGTAACATCACACACTGCTTCACTTATGTCGTACAGATCACCCTCAGTAAGAGTGATCAGATCGATCGACAGCTTGGAATCTTTCATCTTTTTGCACGGCCCTATCCGCTTGCTCAGGCGTTGGCGCTTCAGTAGTGTTGATGCTGTTTATGGGTCCCTACCACCCTCTTCTTCCTTTGTTTCTGCCTCTTTCCCCTACTCATGCAAAGGTGACCACTGGCCCTCGTGCACCTACTCTGTTGCCTTCTGTGTTTCTTCTGCTTCTACTACGACCTTGCTCTACTCTGCTGCTTCCTATGCAGCGTCCCATACCTCTTGCGCTTTTGTTTCCACTGCTTCTTCTTTTCACTTTTCTGCCAACTACGCTATGCGCAGTTTAGCTTCCTATTTCTTCTTCTGCACAGCAAATTTCTCCACTGTAGCGAGGTCTGGGGTGCGCCACTCTGGTGACCATGTTTCCATTACATCAAAAATTGCATCATCTGTGGTGATGAAGGGTAACTTGAGCCATTTCTTGGCTGGGTCCTTGCGCACTCTAATACATACTTTGTGGAAGTCCGCTTTAAATTCTGCAAATGTTTACAGGCTGTTGTAGATAGTCGGGGATAACCACGGCTTGTGGTGAATCCCCATTCTGATGTCCATCTCCATGAACACCCAGAATATCTTACTAGCGCAGATTCGGCACACGTCCCTGGTGGCCCATAGCGAAGTGTACTTCGTGGCCTCCAGCAAATCCCTGTCAGTCTGGGGGGATTGGCTATCCCCCGAAAATTCTCCCGCCACCAGCACTATGGACAGCAGAAGCCATGCATTGTGGAGTGTCTTTCCTTGTTCCTATGCCTCGCAGCAATTCTCGAGGAACTCCCTGCATAAGAACTAGGACCAGTTAAATTGGACCCCTTCCATGCACTATTTAGTAAGTGCTACAACTGGCGTGGGTACTTCGTCCGCGTGGCACTTCCTCATGACCTTTCCTGCCAGTATTTGGGTTGTTAGTTTAACTGCTTTGTTGTTGATACTAGATATGGCGTAGCCCTTATTATTCTTTTTTAGCTTGTATTTTTCTTTCATGCCCTCTGCGATGGCCATATTGCTGCCCCTACGATCCAAAATCTTGGCGGGGTCTGCTCCTTTACATGGGAGTCGGGTGATGCGGTGGATTAAGTGGTCTGTGATGGGGATGGGCTCCTCCAGCCACAAACACCCATCATGCACCAAGAAGAGGAGCTCCTTGATGACGAATATGGCTACTGGGGTGCAATGGAGATGCAACACCCAGAGTAGGTTTAACAACCTTGCCTTTTCCACTCCACGTAACCACTTTCGCGGTTCCAATTTGATAACCCCCACTGCGGTGTTCTGGTTGGGCTTCATGAGTTGCACGGTCTCTAGATGAGGGAATTTCTTGTGGTCAGCGAGATCCCAATCTTCAACTTTCAAGTTTGGCACCCTCCCTAATTGTGTGCCCTCAAATATTATATCATCCAGGAGGAGCGGAGTCTGGAGAGCGCTTTTGCTCACGTCGAGGTCCTTGGGTACTTTTTCTTTCCCCTTCCATAATGAGATATACGCGAGCATCATGCCCTCGTCCTCGTCTTCCTCAATTATGAGGTCCTCCAGGTCTTCCTCCTCCTCGTTAGTTTCCACGTTAACCACTTTTTCCTTCACCTCTATTATTAACTTAGTACACAGCGAGTTTCGCGGAGACACACGCACCGGAATCATCTGTTGTTTGTCCTTCTTTGGCCTTGGCGTGCACGATGATTTAGGGATTTCTGCCACAATATCAGAGCCTTCAGGGGTATCTCCCATAGTTAGGGCCTACGCGGCCTCGTCGGTGGTCATCTCTGCAATTTCCATAAATTCCTCCCATGCTACCATCTTGCTTGTCCAGAAACCTAACAATCAATTAAGCAAGGGCTCAACCAACACTCAGCGCAGGGCAAACAGATATTGGCATTGGCTTAGAATATGTGGGGCATACAACATCTCAATTCACAAATGACCAAGTGTTGTTTGCCGACCAGCCCTTTCTAATTTATAGCACCTTTTGAATTTGAATTTGACCATTCCCCCAAAATCCAGTTCATTAATGCTTCCTTGGTGGTAGATTTTCCCATATCTTGCCAACAAATTGTGTCTTAAATTCCTGTCGCCCACTCTATTTGGTCTCAAGTCGAGTATCACATCATGAATAGTGATTCCAACGATCACTTTCCAGCCAACCGGCACAGCAGTGCAACCCCCCTTGCACAGTCACAGACCTTGTGATACCTTACTCCTGCGCACAGCTCCAACATTGCACAGTTCCTGGGGCAGAGTAGTTTATAGTCCCATGCCTCCTTTCAATTACCTAGAGTGCTAACACTATACTTCCCACGACTATTCAAGTGGCCGCGCCACCTGTGTAATGTTCCAACCAGCCCTCTAACCCTTTCCCTGGAAAACATCCACCTTTTATTGTTACTGGCTACGTCTCGCATTTTCTTATCTTTAGTGCACCACCATGGTTGATCCATTTAGTAATATGCGGTGTGATCCAAGGCATTAGATTGATCAACTCTTGACGATAGTCCCCAATTTTTTCAATGTGATTGTGCACACCTTGTCTTATCACGCTGGTCTTCTTATCGAGAAAATCTTTCTTTATTCCATCCTCAATCTTATTGACTTCTTCTTCCATCACAGCGCTTTTCTCCCTTAATCGTATCTTTTATTTCATAAATTCTTGGAGACTAAGATCGTTCCACTGAAAGTCTTTATCAGATTCCGAGCATTCTTCTTCAACTTCTTCTAACTGCATGGTCCCTCCATCCAAGGCACGATGACCCTTCATATCCCACGGTGCTACTTTATGCAGACTAGGCCTACGGTACTGCATTAGGAATACACTTATTTACTCCACAAACCTCCCTAGAAGGTGTCTGTCCTGTCAGTTTCTTGCATGTCGCCCTATAAGTCCATAGGATTGCTGGTACGCGCAGGTCACAATCACTTAACTGTATGCTACATACATTGTTCAAATCTTCACACACTTCGCTAAATGCCTCTGTATGGATAAGCTTCTACATGATCATCTTCTGTTCACTCTGTTGCTCCCATTTGAGAAGCCTTTTACATTTCTGCCCCCACAACACCTGCACATGGACCGTATCAACCAACGCAAATTTCATGTGCATCCACATAGGTTGTTTGCCATATGCTTGTACCCATCTGGACATATGCGAGCACAGACCATCCCATCCCTGGTATTTATTTGTCAACTGCACTATAGGCTTCCCAAACCATGTGTGCATCATTATCCTACATGCACACCAGTCTCCAAAGCTTCCTTGGTGCATACCCCACCACCTCGCGGGCGTAGCATGCAACACCCAATTCAAGGCCTCGAAGTGCTGCTATTTCGATACTTCTCTTTCGAATCTATTCAGGAAGTCATCTACCTCACTTAACCCACCATACATAAGCAGATCCCTTACCTCTGTTGATACATAGTGCAACAATCTTGTCATCATGTTACAGTTCAATGTGGTGACCTCGTGTAACCGGTTCTACCATCGTTCTATCTCCTCATCAGAATCCAATGTACAGGAGCTCTCGCGCTCCCATGAGATTCATCCATCAATGGTTGGATTTACCTAGTTGTGCTCATGTGTGCTTATCTTATAGATGCAATCTAAATCATCGTCGCTCTCATAGTCGCATACTGGCTCTGTGTAATGTGATCCTTTTGCAAGTTCTAGCGGTACAACTACACAAAAAGACTTATTCTCAAAAATCATTTTGCGCTTCTTCAGATTTATCACCCCATTCATGTCAGTGGCCCAATCAATTCCTAAGAGCGCGTGGTAGGGATTTTTGTCATCAACAATCTCTATCACTTCGAAATCTTCTAGCACACTTACTCCTTCAATGTCAATGGTGATTCCATGCAATCTTCCGAGAGGTAGGATCTTTTGTTGGTTCGCCATTTGTAGTTGAATAGGATACCATTGTAGCATAGGCCTTCCCATGCGCTCCCATGTCTTCTTCGACAGGATGTTCACGTCTGACCCTATGTCTAGAGTCACTTGGTCCATCTCATATTCTCTAATCTGCATGGTCAGTCTCATTTCTCTTCCTATTCTCATTGCATGCTTTCTGATTTTTCTAACTACATGCAGTCCTCCTGGCGGGGTCCCAACACATCTATTTATGAGTTCCTGCAGTCCTTTTACAACCTTGTTGTCACACAGCAGCTTCATGCATGTTTCAAGGAACGTTGTGAGCATCAAGGGGTCCATTTCTGGCTCTAGTCTGTCTGTGCTTCCTGAAGTGGAGGCACCAACAAAACTCGCCCTAGCTTCCATGAAGTTTCCTTAGCACGTTCCAAATCAAACTCTGGTTCTTTCATTGGAGCCTTGCGAACCCAAGTACTATCTTCAGGCTACTTACCTTTGTCATCTCTTGTTGTAATTCCACTTTGGAGCACAATTTTCATAGTAGGATCTTCCTCGCACGGCTCAGATCTCATCATTTGCAGGTTCTGAGTTGGGAGAGGTTGGAGTGCTCCCTTGCCACATAGTCTTGCTATTAGTGTGGGACAATCCTTTGTCTCATGGTGAAAAAATGTGCAATATAGACATGACGGACACATAGGATTCATACAATCATGGGCATAATGTCTTGGCCCCCACAATTGTAACATATCAGCTGTCTGCGACCTATTCTAAGCCCTCCTCCACCTGGGCCTCGTCTGCACCCCTGAAATCCAATTTGCGCCATTCTTTCGTTCTGGTCAAGGGGCCACGTTTTGGCCTGGACTCTGTAGGTAGGACTCTCCATCATCAGCTCATAACTTCTGCAGGTGTGCTCATCATGTCCTACTAATCGACAAAAATTATAGAACAACTATTGCAAATTATGTGTGTACTTCTACAATAAATGTCACTTATCTGTAGCATGCTTTCCTCCTATTTGACAAATCACACACCATAATATAGGCACTATGCTAGGTCCTTCTTGTGCCTCTGGTCTCAATGGCATTGGTCCTCCCCCTACGAGGTAGTTCGTGAACAACGGGCAGTGGTCCTTGTCATGTCCTTGACCCTTACACTTTACGCACCATATTTCTTTATGCACCTCTGGGCAAACTGTTATGTCTTGCTTCAGACTCTTCATCTCCAAACACAAGTTCTTCAATTGTGCATGGATCTGTTGAACACCCAGGTTAGGATCCTGTATCGGGGTCTCATACAATCTCATTGCGGTCTCTAATGCTTCGGCTTGAGTTTCTAACCTTTGCTATGACAACGCGTTCCTTAGATGTGGTGCTAGTGATGCTACAAACCATGCATAGTGTTGTCTATCTGTCAGAGTCATGTTGGCTTCGCGAATCATACATTTATGCCTTTGATCCAACTCCCAAGGAGTCTCACTTGGTAGCATCGTGATTTCTTTGAACCCAATTATCGACTGTGCTTATGACTTTGGCTTGCTAAATTCCTTAGTTAGTGTGGCTTGAACCTCCGCAATTCCTGTATTCGGGTGATCGCTTGAGTACTTAATGTACCAGGCCAGTGCACGATCCTGTGAAGTGCTAACTAATGTAGCTTTCTTGATAGCATCATCTGTCACTCCCCGTGCCTCCCATACAACTTTTACTATGAACCAAAACTGGTCTGGGTCTTCATTTCTGACTCCTTTGAACACAAGTAACTTTATCGATTTCGCCATATTAAAATGTGGTGGTGGCAGAGGTGGTGTGGGCGAGGATGGAGGTGATGATGGCAAAAATAGCAGTGGTGTGGGTGGGGGTGGTATGCATGGAGATAACTGTGCGAGTCCTTCCTCATCCCCTTGCAGAGGTGAGATCAAGGGGATAGTTTCTAGTTCCGTACTCCCCTCGTTCCTGTAAATTCATCCACTTCGCGTAGCCCTGAACATCAATGTAGCCGCATAATTCATTTTTCGCACAATAGAATTTTAATCCAAGTGTTTAAAGACTTAACATACTTACCTTGCGGTCCTTTAAGGAAGCGTCACTCTGCCTCGTTGTAGCTGATAGAAGTATCTATTGCCAATTCAATAATGAATCCCCCTATAATTCAATCGAGCCAGTGATCAACAGCACACACGATCTTATCCTCTGATGCTTCCAACCTGCGCACCAATTCAGGGGTCCACACAATAGGGCTATCAAGTTTGTACTTCTCTTGGCTATTTGCTAGCTTTAAAATCAACTCGTATAGCTCAGTGGGGAACGATGCGAAGAAAATTTTGTAGATCTCTGTATACAGGTAGCATTCTAACCAGTTTTCCTTCGATATTCGTATATTCATGTTTTCCTGTGTCGCGAACTAGTGAAATTTTCTATCAATCCAGCCTTTAATTTCCTTCTTAGTTGGATTCTAGTGATGTGACATCAGAAATCTCTATGCAGATTCTAGTCCCAGAAATGGAACCATTTGTTGGCTTGAGGGGGCCTGACCCAGGTTCACAGATAATTAGTCAAACAAATCCCTATACTACTGGCCTTTTCGGAAATAGTCGACGAAGCGTAGATTGAGATCTCACCCAAAGTAGTATGGGGGGGTGCTGGAACTAGGTTTCCGTACCCTTGAGATATATGAGAGGTTGAGTCGATCCAACTATTAGTTCCTTCACGTAGGTTACTTCACACACTTCCTTGGTCATCACAGCCCAATCTATCTGCCTTCGCGTAGCCCTAACTAGGGCAGTAGGGCTTCTGCAATACTGGAGTAGTGCTCTGTGCTAGTTCCCTAAGTCTCACTTGAGATCTTACTTGGCTTCTTACAAAAATTAGTCACCTTCGCATAAACAGATGTCTTATGTTATATTTATTGATTTAACACATTCATATAAGTTCATGCATGTGAATAAACAATAAACTTGCAATTCATGCCCAATAACATATAAAATAGGAAAAGATACACATAAATATGATATAACTTCTGTTTTATTATTTCTTCCCATGGTTACAAACTCGACCTGTCCTGCACATTCAATTGCAGGGGTCCATGCACTTAGTTGCGGACTACTAGGCCTCTGCACACTCAGCTGCAAAGCCTTCTTCTATTCTATGACCCAAGACCGATACACTAACTCAATGCTTCCTCGATCTCTTAGGCTCTTCATTCTATTTCTATATATTATTCCCCTTCCCTCTCTTTTACTTATAGCCTCGCTCTATTTATACAATCCCATGGTCTGCGGACCAAGGGTAGATCTTACAAGCCAATATTACATTACAAAACAAGGGTGGACAACCCTGTGACTCTATTATGACTTCGCACTCCGCACCCATAATTTGTTGAGTCTTTAAAATGGACTTGGTCAAAACTTGGGCCTTAGGCCCCAAAACATGCCTTAGGGGATCCCACACCCAACACCTCCACTCTATCTTACTATGTTTTTTCCACATCATGACACCTACCATCACAACCAGTTCAAAATAAAAGAAACACATATTTTGATTAATTTTGACTCCATATTAATGACTTGTGCTCCTGCCAAGTAGAATATAGACCACCAAAAAAAACCACCAGATGATTACCAAGAATATTTAATCGGTTTAAAGGATATTTGAATCGATCTTAATTATTTTTGGGATACAAAATTCATCATTGTTGTTGAGGAACTATAGTTTCCATTTACTCTTCACATAATAAAGAAAATTTTGGTGTGATATTTTATAATCACTATGGGTTAAATTCGTCTTGGTAAAAAATATTAGAATATACTATAATAAGTTATTTCCTCCGATTTTAACATGGTTGGTTCTAGGTTAAAATTGATTAACCTTTGATGTGTTCTTTATCTTGGTCTTGCAAATTCAATGTGGGTGTAAGGTGATACAATCAATGTGCCATACCCAACCAAGAAAGCATGAGAAATATTTTATGTTGTGTCGCCTCATTTAGAGTTATATTTGTAGGTGCATACCAAAGAAGGATATGGAAACTGACCAATTATTATGGGTCATTAATGAAATGTTTTCTTAATTCTACAGTCATTCTTAAAATATTTAATTTATTTTATATGTACTCGATTTTGATATCTAGATGTATATGATTTGTGACATGGGGTTTGACCATGATATGTGGTTTACATCTACATATATAAAGATAACAACCCAATATACAATCCTTTAACTATTGGCTACATATGGCACCAAGGTTAAAGGAAAATGTAACAGATTTAGAAGGCATTTAGTTATGCTGAGATTGGAACAGATTTACAAGGCATTTAGCTATGCTGAAATTGGATGTTGCTTGAGTTTTAGGAAAGTGTTATTAGTCCCTGCCTACGGCAGAACAGGGACTATTGCGATTGCTGGAGCGTTGACTAGCTATTAATTGATTTTTTAACTGTAAATTTTCATCACATTCCAGTTTTTAACCAAAGTTTAAAATGGGCTATTTTCATTTGTTAACACATGCCCTGATGCTATTTTGGGGTGGACAGGTTTTTTTATCCAAAATTTCGTAAGTGAGCTTCTAATAAGTTTTTTTATGCAAAGTTTTTAAAATGATGGTTGAGCAAGTGTTTTTAACCAAAGTTGCATGGGTGACTACCTCACTCATTTACACCTGCTCATTGTTTACACCTGCCACCATCCAAACCACCGTAGTTTACACCTGCCAAACAACCACCGTTAACATTTTGTGGGTGTAATCCGCGATACCAAGTGAGGTCCATGGAGAGGAAAAGATTGGAAGCAGGACCATAATGGTGGCCATGAATGACACCGAGAACAGCTACAATGCTCTGCAATGGGCTCTTCACAAAAATAGAATCATTCTCCTTCATGCTCAGCGCCATTCAATTTTTCCTCTTGCAGTCACGCCGGATTCAATTTCCTATTCCACAGATGCAAGTGTCGGTCAGTGTCTTCTGGTTTATTGATTGAAAGGATTTTAATCTTTTTAGCCATAGAATGAGTGTGTTGTGTTGATTCATCACAGAATTTGTGATGGATTTTCATCTTCAAGTGAAGTGCTTAATTCTATTTTTGATTTATCAATTAGAGAGCCCAGATTCTGATTGCAGTTTGGCATGAGCAAGTTTCATGTTGTCACCAGTTGCGTTGAGGAATTTGGAGGACAGAATCAAGATATCTAGGGAGAAGATTTGGAACAAAGCAATGGCGGTATGCAAAGCTAAAAATGTATGGTTTACTCACAATGTATATATATATTAAAAAGAATTTAAAAAGTTGCCATGAATGATTCCAGGGTTAGTTCAAAACTAAACTAATTTAGTTTTAATGTTTCGTTGAATAGTAGTATTGGAAGTCCTTTCCTGTAATTGTGGATGAATTTAATCAGAACCCTCTAAACCTTGCATATACCCATGTAGATGCTTGAAATATTAAATATAAAGTTGTTTTTCATTTAAAAAAATTAAAACCCATTCAATTATGAATGCAAAATAAGTTGGAATTTTGGTTTTCTGCTCATGATTTTACCATAGATATTAACTAGATCATAGATATGGGGAAATACCTTACCTATATTCAACCCTATGCAATTTCGAAATTTTGCATTAAAGCCATAGCGTCTGTGGTTGAGAGATTGAAAGCTAGAAGGCCAACAAGAAGGAATTGGAATGAAGAACCATGAAACCGCTTCATTTTGGTGTGGCCGCTTGCAATTCCTATGTTGTTTCTGGTCTAGATGCCAGACTATCGCCTCCACAATGTGTTTTTGGCTTGAAAAACTGAATCAAAAAGCGTTGGGTTGTTGTTGGTTCCCCTGAGAGCTTTGGGTTGTTGTCGGTTTACCCCCTCTCTCGACAGAAGCATACCTCTCCCCCAGTCCCCAGCTTGCCTGAGATAGTTGGATTGAAGCTATGTTTAAGGCAACTAGTTTGTCTGGCTTTAGGATTATGAATCTCAATCTCAATATGTGTTTCGCCTTTCTGGTGTACCCTATAGCTCATATCACAAGCCCTGGACGCGCATTAGGCACAGGATGCATCCCCTGTTCTCTATATAATTCCTCATCACAACAAACTGACCAGAAAATATTAGCTGGATATGAAAATCGTGGTTTGCTCTGATTTCAACCTACAACAAACTCACCAGAAAATATTATTCTCTGGATATCAAAATCGTGCTTGCCTTATATTTCAACCTATAAATGCAGGTCCATGTGTTACCTAAATAACTTGAATATTTTGCTGGGTGTTCATATGCTATGGAAAATTCATTAAGATATTTTTTTGGCATTGGACATATAAAAAAAGTGGTTGATTAGTAGTTGGAGTCTTCGATGGAAGAAATTAGGTATAAAGTACTCTTTTGTTCCAACTTTTCATGGTTTAAGGTGTTAGCAAATTATAAAGTATGATTAATTAACTGACACATTAGCCTCTTTGTATATATTCAGACTAATAGCAATAAAACAGAAATTAATTACATATATACCTAGTAAACAATCTGTGTCTATTTTATAGCTTTCGTTGCCATTCAGATTTCATTCATATCTCTATCTATTTATAACGTTCGTCGCCATTAATATTTCATTCCAGGACGGATATATAACTGCGTGGACAACTCTCCCTGACAGGCAGAGCGTGAGCATTCATCTGCCTTCAATAAATTTCTTGTCAGCACCACCATCGTTTGACATTATCAATCTCTTCTGCATTCAAATTTTCGAATTGAAAGGCAATTCCATCGTTTTCTTCTTCAGTAAAACCAGAAGTAATTATAGTACAGAGAATAGAGGAATCAAGAGATGTAAATAAGGAGACCAGTGCTGACATTGGTGATCGCGCAAGTCAAATTAGCAACGCAGATAATGTGAGAAAAAACATTGATCAATTTGGGGATGGGGATGTTGACAAATTAGCGAAAGAACGAGGAAACAAGAGATGTAAATAAAGAGACCAGTGCTGGCATTAGTAATCACGCAGGTCAAATTAGCAACACAGATGCGACGGGGATGTTGACAAATTAGCAGAAGAATTCATTGCCAAGTTCCATCAGAAATGGGAAACAGAGTGACTACGATCATTGGAGCGCTACAGGAAATGCTTAGGAGAGGATTCTGATTATTTCTGTATAATATTGGGATATATCATATGCAATATATTTCTTGGAAAAACCCATGCAACATATTTATATCATTCTTCAGGGCCGATGTCAGCTCTATGTGTGTTGTGAAACATTGAAATAGCGTGAAGTCGTGGTCTTCTACCAGTAAATGTAAATATATGGTGTCGTTAAAATTAGGTTTATAGTATTAATGGAGGTTTTATTCTTGATTTAATCATTGTTTCAACTTTAATCATTGTTTCAACCCCTGTAAATTTCTTAAACACTATCTTTTGAACATCAACATCTTGGCTGATTGTTGATTATTTGTGTAAAGTTCGAATACAGATTGTTTGGATCTATCCAGAATTAGACTTCCCTCCAATAAAATCTTTTGCTATCAAATTTCTAAAAAGGTGAGATAGATAATTCTTTTACTATGTTTTGCTATTATTCTCTTTGCACAATGCTAAATTTTAGTGTCTTTAAAATCATCATTTTTTTATTACTTGTCATAAACTGCATTTTGAGATAGACAATTTTGAATTCTTGTCATAAACCATTTGCTTATGTATCCCTATTTAGATCTAAACTCTTTTACTCTTCATTCCGCATGGCATTATGAAATATTAGATTTCATGTGTTATATAGAGGAAACTGGGTGTGGCATTATGTAAATCACAAAAGTTAATCTGTACAAAAGTTAATATATGAGTTAATCTATGCAATAGCATTAAAAAAATTCAAAATCATGTGAATCACAAAATAAATCTTGAAAAAATTTTAAATTTTTAAAATTATGTAAATCACAAAAGTTAATCTGTACAAAAATTAATCTATGCAATAGCATTCATTGGAAAGCCTTAAATCAGTACACTGGTCCATGTGAATCACAAAAGGTTAATCTTCACAAAAGTTAATCTTGACAATCAAATTCATTGGGAAGCCTTAAATCTGTACACTGATCTTACTTTTGAACACTTCAAAGTGCAACCAAGAATAATCTATAGTGGGCTGGTTTCACCAATTTACAATTTACTATTTCACTTCAAAGTGCAACCAAGAATAATCTATAGTGGGCTGGTTTCACCAATTTACAATTTACTATTTCAGTTTGCGGTTTCACCAATTTACTATTTCAGTTTGCTTTGCCATCTGCTTTCTTGGAAATTGGGCCACCTTTTAGCAGTGAATTTACGAGGCCACCTTTTAATTTACTATTTCAGTTTGCTTATCTTAGAATAACAAAATACAATAACCTTCTCTCTATTTTTTAATACTGAATATACCTTCTCTCTATCTTAGAATACGGTACGGTACCGAATACACCTTCTCTCTATCTTAGAATACAATAGGTATATCTCCTACAAAATACAATAGGTATATCTCCTACAAAATACAATAGGTATATCTCCTCTCAAACTTCCTGATTCTTTTATCAAACCGGCAGGGACTAGCACTGCGTGCAGTCCTTGTTTATTTTTAGTTGGTAGTTTCCTAGCCCATCTCAGGGGATCATTACTCTACCATTATAAATGAGAGTATGATTAGTTTACCAGGGGTATCAATACCGATACTAGTGGGGGTGCACCTAAAAGGCTAAGGTTGTATGGGAAATATTGTCCATAAAACGTATTGTGACTATGGAACCTGCAAAGATTTTGCATGTTGTGAGAATTTTTATTTTGAATTGTTTCAATTGAATTTTGTTTATACAGTTGTCACTTTGAATTCCATGGTGACTATTATTATGGCACTTTGAATTTTATATAGCATGGTCTTGGAAAGTTTAGAAGAAAAACCATTGTTTTTTATATGGCTCGGATTTGTGAATGGAAATGATTTATTCACACACTTTTTGCATTGTGTCAATTCTTTCTATGTATATTCTCAATCACGATTATCTTTCAGTGACTTGTGTCCTACGGATAATCTAGATATGTACATTGCTCGAATATGAGCTTCTCTAAATTATTTCTGGTAACATAGATCGTTTGGGTATGTTTTTCATATGTGAAATGAATTAATGCTTAACTGTGACAGTTTTTGTATCAATATAATCTTGAAGAGCTTATCTACTGAACTTTTTCAGGGCTTAAGTGACGAAATGTTTTCTGTGTTAAGGGAATTAATAGCATTCATTTTATCGCCTTGACGGAGAACCAACAATTTTTGTAGCATTAGTTGACTCTTTAGTGTCAACAATTCTTTATTGTGAAATATTTAAACAAGTCTAGTTTGATCTGTCTTTGTTTAAAAGGGTTGAGGCTTACATTGTTGTTACATATTTTATTTTATATCATCAAGCAGTACCAACATTCTAGATTTACAATTGCATTCTTAGTTTCGATTTGGATTTCATTTGAATCTTAAACATTCAACATAGTTTAAATTTATTTTGAGTTATTCTTACTAGTTACAATGTATTTTGGTGTTTAAATTTATTTTGAGTTATTCTTACTAGTTACAATGTATTTTGGTGTTTATTCTTTTGTATCATTTACGTAGTATTCATTTTATTGTAATCATTAATACTAATATTAGTTATGTATCATATTTTATTAATCATTTAGACTGTATTTTTATGTATATTAAAAATATTTTTTATTTCATGTATATATAACATTAGTTCATTCTAGGATTCCTAGGTTATTTTATTTGTAAGTGGGAAACATCAAAAGGCCAACAGAACTGTAAATACCGTCAGAAGTGACCATCCTAAACAACTTGGTTTATATGAAAAGATCATGTATTCGTCACATCCCCTTTGTTGAGCAAGGTCCTTGAAACCATGTCAAAGAAATGGTTCTAGAAGAAGAGCTCGAGGAAAAATAAATTATTAAATAATTATAACCTCAACCTCTATTATTTCCAGACCTTTAATCCTTCTTCTTTGTGTCATCTTAGCATGCCCTGGAAAGTAGGTTAGAAGACAAGCTGTGTCATCTTAGCATGCCCTGGAAAGTAGGTTAGAAGACAAGCTAACCTATTTAAAGTTAAATTTTCTTATTGTTGCATCTAAAAAATGGCTCATGCCTAGATCACTATATGTGAGGATGTGTTCAGTTTCTCTTTACGAGACATCCCTCGTGACACAACGCATCACTTGTCCAAACCCCAATCCGATGGTGAAGGGAGCACATCGGAAATGAAACATCTGGATAGGTTTTGGTTTAAATGAATCAAGTATAATGTTACTAACTTGAATGTTTCGTGCAAGTTGTTTTCTTACACTTTCATAGGTAGAATTAAGGATTTGTTTAAAACATTCCCATTGTATTCTATTTTTAGCTAGTTTCAATTTGTTCAATAGTTTTTAGATGCCTTTGAAACTTAGGATCATAATAAAATATCTGAAGAGTTAACGGATTTACTAATTGAAAATGATTCATCTTTAGAGATATTTTTCAGTGAAATTCAAATTCCTTTTAAATTTCATCTAAATGATTTGTCTCTTATGCGAGATATCTTTTATGATGCTTTTGCCCTTTTCATTAATCTATATTCAATTTCATTTGGTAGATTATACATATATTGTAACACCAAATCACAACATGAATTTTCATTGCAAGTTCAGATGGGTCTTTTATAAATTATTTATTCTCAAAGTTTCATTGAGCAAATACAAGGGGAAGGACCAATCAAGAACAAATCTATTATAAAAAAACTAGTATCTCTTTTGAACCAGCCTCTACTAGGGAGATAGTGGAAGAAGGTTTAATTGTTGATGAAGATGCATTTAATTTTT